>CAWUPB010000813.1:0-17878 GCA_963924115.1 Dovyalis caffra | reverse complement strand
CGTATTCCAACTCCGGTTAGCTCGTATCTTCTTGACAATCTATGAAGGCGGTTTTAAGAGCCCAGACTACCTTTTTTCACCAAAATAACTCGTAAGTCACGGCTTAGAGCGATGAGGTTTTGTCGTTGGCTCGTTTCGCATCGAACTAGATCCAAGCTGCTCCGACCTAGCCCTATAGTGTTTCGTCGGTTTTTATCGCTCTCATACCGTTTCACGTATTCCAAGTCCATTTGGCCCATATCTTCTTAAAAAACTATGAAGGCTGATTTTGAGGGCCCAAACTATAGTTTTTCACCAAAATAACTCATAAGTCGTGGCTTATAGCTATGAGTTTTGGTTGTTGGCCCGTTTCGGATGGACTTAGGTCCAAACGGCTCAAACCTAGCACTGACAGTTTTTCCATCGGTTTTTATCACACTCATACCGTTTCACGTATTCCAACTCTAGTTGGCCCGTATCTTCTTGACAAACTATGAAGGCGGATTTTGAGAGCCCAAACTACGTTTTTTCACCAAAATAACTCATAAGTCATGGCTTATAGCTATGAGTTTTGGTCGTTGGCTCGTTTTCGGATAGAACTAGGTCCAAACGGCTCAAACCTAGCCTTACAGTTTTTCCATCGGTTTTTATCACACTCGATATCGTTTCACGTATTCCAACTCCAGTTAGCTCGTATCTTCTTGACAAACTATGAAGGCTGATTTTGAGAGCCCAAACTACCTTTTTTCACCAAAATAACTCGTAAGTCACGGCTTATAGCGATGAGCTTTTGTCGTTGGCCCGTTTCGCATCGAACTAGGTCCAAGCTTGCTCCAACCTAGCCCTATGGTGTTTCGTCGGTTTTTATCGCTCTCATACCATTTCACGTATTCCAACTCTAGTTGGCCCGTATCTTCTTGACAAACTATGAAGGCAGATTTTGAGAGCCCAAACTACGTTTTTTCACCAAAATAACTCATAAGTCATGGCTTATAGCTATGAGTTTTGGTCGTTGGCCCGTTTTCGGTAGAACTAGGTCCAAACAACTCAAACCTAGCCTTACGAGTTTTCTCATCAGTTTTAATCACACTCATATCGTTTCACGTATTCCAACTCCAGTTAGCTCGTATCTTCTTGACAAACTATGAAGACTAATTTTGAGAGCCCAAACTACCTTTTTTCATCAAAATAACTCGTAAGTCATGGCTTAGAGCGATGAGCTTTTGTCGTTGGCCCGTTTCGCATCGAACTAGGTCCAAGCTGCTCCAACCTAGCCCTACGATGTTTCGTCGGTTTTATCGCTCTCATACCGTTTCACGTATTCCAAGTCCGGTTGGCCCATATCTTCTTAAAAAACTATGAAGGCTGATTTTGAGGGCCCAAACTACATTTTTTCACCAAAATAACTCATAAGTCGTGGCTTATAGCTATGAGTTTTGGTTGTTGGCCCGTTTCGGATAGACTAGGTCCAAACGGCTCAAACCTAGCACTGACGGTTTTTCATCGGTTTTTATCACACTCATACCGTTTCACGTATTCCAACTCTAGTTAGGCCGTATCTTCTTGACAAACTATGAAGGAAGATTTTGAGAGCCCAAACTACGTTTTTTCAACAAAATAACTCATAAGTCATGGCTTATAGCTATGAGTTTTGGTCGTTGGCCCGTTTTCGGTAGAACTAGGTCCAAACTGGCTCAAACCTAGCCTTACGGTTTTTCATCGGTTTTTATCACACTCATATCGTTTCACGTATTCCAACTCCAGTTAGGCCGTATCTTCTTGACAAACTATGAAGGCTGATTTTGAGAGCCCAAACTACCTTTTTTCACCAAAATAACTCGTAAGTCACGGCTTAGAGCGATGAGCTTTGGTCGTTGGCCCGTTTCGCATCGAACTAGGTCCAAGCTGCTCCAACCTAGCCCTATAGTGTTTCGTCAGTTTTTATCGCTCTCATACCGTTTCACGTATTCCAAGTCCGGTTAGCCCATATCTTCTTAAAAAACTATGAAGGCTGATTTTGAGGGCCCAAACTACATTTTTTCACCAAAATAACTCATAAGTCGTGGCTTATAGCTATGAGTTTTGGTTGTTGGCCCGTTTCGGATAGACCTAGGTCCAAACGGCTCAAACCTAGCCTGACGGTTTTCCCATCGGTTTTTATCACACTCATACCGTTTCACGTATTCCAACTCTAGTTGGCCCATATCTTCTTGACAAACTATGAAGGCTGATTTTGAGAGCCCAAACTACGTTTTTTCACCAAAATAACTCATAAGTCAAGGCTTATAGCTATGAGTTTTGGTCGTTGGCCCGTTTCCGATAAAATTAGGTCCAAACGGCTCAAACCTAGCCTTACGAGTTTTTCATCGGTTTTTATCACACTCATATCGTTTCACGTATTCCAACTCCAGTTAGGCCGTATCTTCTTGACAAACTATGAAGGAAGATTTTGACGAGCCCAAACTACGTTTTTTCAACAAAATAACTCATAAGTCATGGCTTATAGCTATGAGTTTTGGTCGTTGGCCCGTTTCCGGTAGAACTAGGTCCAAACGGCTCAAACCTAGCCTTACGGTTTTTCATCGGTTTTTATCACACTCATATCGTTTCACGTATTCCAACTCCGGTTAGGCCGTATCTTCTTGACAAACTATGAAGGCCGATTTTGAGAGCCCAAACTACCTTTTTTCACCAAAATAACTCGTAAGTCACGGCTTAGAGCGATGAGCTTTTGTCGTTGGCCCGTTTCGCATCGAACTAGGTCCAAGCTGCTCCAACCTAGCCCTACGGTGTTTCGTCGGTTTTATCGCTCTCATACCGTTTCACGTATTCCAAGTCCAGTTGGCCCATATCTTCTTAAAAAACTATGAAGGCTGATTTTGAGGGCCCAAACTATATTTTTTCACCAAAATAACTCATAAGTCGTGGCTTATAGCTATGAGTTTTGGTTGTTGGCCCGTTTCGGATAGACCTAGGTCCAAACGGCTCAAACCTAGCCTGACGGTTTTTCCATCGGTTTTTATCACACTCATACCTTTCACGTATTCCAACTCTAGTTGGCTCGTATCTTCTTGACAAACTATGAATGAAGATTTTGAGAGCCCAAACTACGTTTTTTCAACAAAATAACTCATAAGTCATGGCTTATAGCTATGAGTTTTGGTCGTTGGCTCGTTTTCGGTAGAACTAGGTCCAAACGGCTCAAACCTAGCCTTACGGTTTTTTCATCGGTTTTTATCACACTCATATCGTTTTACGTATTCCAACTCCAGTTAGGCCGTATCTTCTTGACAAACTATGAAGGCTGATTTTGAGAGCCCAAACTACCTTTTTTCACCAAAATAACTCGTAAGTCACGGCTTAGAGCGATGAGCTTTTGTCGTTGGCCCATTTCGCATCGAACTAGGTCCAAGCTTGCTCCAACCTAGCCCTACGGTGTTTCGTCGGTTTTTATCGCTCTCATACCGTTTCACGTATTCCAAGTCCGAGTTGGCCCATATCTTCTTAAAAAACTATGAAGGCTGATTTTGAGGGCCCAAACTATATTTTTTCACCAAAATAACTCATAAGTCGTGGCTTATAGCTATGAGTTTTGGTTGTTGGCCCGTTTCGGATAGACCTAGGTCCAAACAGCTCAAACCTAGCCTGACGGTTTTCCATCGGTTTTTATCACACTCATACCGTTTCACGTATTCCAACTCTAGTTGGCCCGTATCTTCTTGACAAACTATGAAGGCAGATTTTGAGAGCCCAAACTACGTTTTTTCAACAAAATAACTCATAAGTCATGGCTTATAGCTATGAGTTTTGGTCGTTGGCTCGTTTTCGGTAGAACTAGGTCCAAACGGCTCAAACCTAGCCTTACGGTTTTTCATCAGTTTTTATCACACTCATATCGTTTTACGTATTCCAACTCCGGTTAGCTCGTATCTTCTTGACAAACTATGAAGGCGATTTTGAGAGCCCAAACTACCTTTTTTCACCAAAATAACTCGTAAGTCACGGCTTAGAATGATGAGCTTTTGTCGTTGGCCCATTTCGCATCGAACTAGGTCCAAGCTTGCTCCAACCTAGCCCTATAGTGTTTCGTCGGTTTTTATCGCTCTCATACCGTTTCACGTATTCCAAGTCCAGTTGGCCCATATCTTCTTAAAAAACTATGAAGGCTGATTTTGAGGGCCCAAACTACATTTTTTCACCAAAATAACTCATAAGTCGTGGCTTATAGCTATGAGTTTTGGTTGTTGGCCCGTTTCGGATAGACCTAGGTCCAAACGGCTCAAACCTAGCTCGACGGTTTTCCATCGGTTTTATCACACTCATACCTTTCACGTATTCCAACTCTAGTTGGCTCGTATCTTCTTGACAAACTATGAATGAAGATTTTGACGAGCCCGAACTATGTTTTTTCAACAAAATAACTCATAAGTCATGGCTTATAGCTATGAGTTTTGGTCGTTGGCACGTTTTCGGTAGAACTAGGTCCAAACGGCTCAAACCTAGCCTTACGAGTTTTTCATCAGTTTTTATCACACTCATATCGTTTTACGTATTCCAACTCCGAGTTAGCCGTATCTTCTTGACAAACTATGAAGGCTGATTTTGAGAGCCCAAACTACCTTTTTTCACCAAAATAACTCGTAAGTCACGGCTTAGAATGATGAGCTTTTGTCGTTGGCCCATTTCGCATCGAACTAGGTCCAAGCTTGCTCCAACCTAGCCTACGGTGTTTCGTCGGTTTTTATCGCTCTCATACCGTTTCACGTATTCCAAGTCCAGTTGGCCCATATCTTCTTAAAAAACTATGAAGGCTGATTTTGAGGGCCCAAACTACATTTTTTCACCAAAATAACTCATAAGTCGTGGCTTATAGCTATGAGTTTTGGTTGTTGGCCCGTTTCGGATAGACTTAGGTCTAAACGGCTCAAACCTAGCCTGACGGTTTTCCATCGGTTTTTATCACACTCATACCGTTTCACGTATTCCAACTTTAGTTGGTCCGTATCTTCTCGACAAACTATGAAGGCGGATTTTGAGAGCCCAAACTACCTTTTTTCACCAAAATAACTCGTAAGTCACGGCTTAGAATGATGAGCTTTTGTCATTGGCCCATTTCGCATCGAACTAGGTCGAAGCTTGCTCCAACCTAGCCCTATAGTGTTTCGTCGGTTTTTATCGCTCTCATACCGTTTCACGTATTCCAAGTCCAGTTGGCCCATATCTTCTCAAAAAACTATGAAGGCTGATTTTTAGGGCCCAAACTATATTTTTTCACCAAAATAACTCATAAGTCGTGGCTTATAGCTATGAGTTTTGGTTGTTGGCCCGTTTCGGATAGACCTAGGTCCAAACGGCTCAAACCTAGCACGACGGTTTTCCATCGGTTTTTATCACACTCATACCGTTTCACGTATTCCAACTCTAGTTGGCTCGTATCTTCTTGACAAACTATGAAGGTAGATTTTGAGAGCCCAAACTACGTTTTTTCAACAAAATAACTCATAAGTCATGGCTTATAGCTATGAGTTTTGGTCGTTGGCCTGTTTTCGGTAGAACTAGGTCCAAACGGCTCAAACCTAGCCTTACGGTTTTTCATCGGTTTTTATCACACTCGTATGCGTTTTACGTATTCCAACTCCGGTTAGCCGTATCTTCGACAAACTATGAAGGCTGATTTTGAGAGCCCAAACTACCTTTTTTCACCAAAATAACTCGTAAGTCACGGCTTAGAGCGATGAGCTTTTGTCGTTGCCCCATTTCGCATCGAACTAGGTCCAAGCTTGCTCCAACCTAGCCCTACGGTGTTTCGTCGGTTTTTATCGCTCTCATACCGTTTCACGTATTCCAAGTCCAGTTGGCCCATATCTTCTAAAAAACTATGAAGGCTGATTTTTAGGGCCCAAACTATATTTTTTCACCAAAATAACTCATAAGTCGTGGCTTATAGCTATGAGTTTTGGTTGTTGGCCCGTTTCGAGATAGACCTAGGTCCAAACGGCTCAAACCTAGCCTGACGGTTTTTCCATCGGTTTTTATCACACTCATACCGTTTCACGTATTCCAACTCTAGTTGGCTCGTATCTTCTTGACAAACTATGAAGGCAGATTTTGAGAGCCCAAACTACGTTTTTTCACCAAAATAACTCATAAGTCATGGCTTATAGCTATGAGTTTTGGTCGTTGGCTCGTTTTCGGTAGAACTAGGTCCAAACGGCTCAAACCTAGCCTTACGGTTTTTCATCGGTTTTTATCACACTCGTATCGTTTTACGTATTCCAACTCCAGTTAGCTCGTATCTTCTTGACAAACTATGAAGGCTGATTTTGAGAGCCCAAACTACCTTTTTTCACCAAAATAACTCGTAAGTCACGGCTTAGAATGATGAGCTTTTGTCGTTGGCCCATTTCGCATCGAACTAGGTCCAAGCTTGCTCCAACCTAGCCTACAGTGTTTCGTCGGTTTTTATCGCTCTCATACCGTTTCACGTATTCCAAGTCCGAGTTGGCCCATATCTTCTTAAAAAACTATGAAGGCTGATTTTTAGGGCCCAAACTATATTTTTTCACCAAAATAACTCATAAGTCGTGGCTTATAGCTATGAGTTTTGGTTGTTGGCCCGTTTCGAGATAGACCTAGGTCCAAACGGCTCAAACCTAGCACTGACGGTTTTCCATCGGTTTTTATCACACTCATACCGTTTCACGTATTCCAACTCTAGTTGGCTCGTATCTTCTTGACAAACTATGAATGAAGATTTTGAGAGCCCAAACTACGTTTTTTCAACAAAATAACTCATAAGTCATGGCTTATAGCTATGAGTTTTGGTCGTTGGCTCGTTTTCGGTAGAACTAGGTCCAAACTGACTCAAACCTAGCCTTACGGTTTTTCATCAGTTTTTATCACACTCATATCGTTTTACGTATTCCAACTCCGGTTAGCCGTATCTTCTTGACAAACTATGAAGGCCGATTTTGAGAGCCCAAACTACCTTTTTTCACCAAAATAACTCGTAAGTCACGGCTTAGAGCGATGAGCTTTTGTCGTTGCCCCATTTCGCATCGAACTAGGTCCAAGCTGCTCCAACCTAGCCCTACGGTGTTTCGTCGGTTTTTATCGCTCTCATACCGTTTCACGTATTCCAAGTCCAGTTGGCCCATATCTTCTTAAAAAACTATGAAGGCTGATTTTGAGGGCCCAAACTACATTTTTTCACCAAAATAACTCATAAGTCGTGGCTTATAGCTATGAGTTTTGGTTGTTGGCCCGTTTCGGATAGACTTAGGTCTAAACGGCTCAAACCTAGCTTGACGGTTTTTCCATCGGTTTTTATCACACTCATACCGTTTCACGTATTCCAACTTTAGTTGGTCCGTATCTTCACGACAAACTATGAAGGCAGATTTTGAGAGCCCAAACTACCTTTTTTCACCAAAATAACTCGTAAGTCACGGCTTAGAATGATGAGCTTTTGTCATTGGCCCATTTCGCATCGAACTAGGTCCAAGCTTGCTCCAACCTAGCCCTATAGTGTTTCGTCGGTTTTTATCGCTCTCATACCGTTTCACGTATTCCAAGTCCAGTTGGCCCATATCTTCTTAAAAAACTATGAAGGCTGATTTTGAGGGCCCAAACTACATTTTTTCACCAAAATAACTCATAAGTCGTGGCTTATAGCTATGAGTTTTGGTTGTTGGCCCGTTTCGGATGGACTGAGGTCCAAACGGCTCAAACCTAGCACTGACGGTTTTCCATCGGTTTTTATCACACTCATACCTTTCACGTATTCCAACTCTAGTTGGCTCGTATCTTCTTGACAAACTATGAATGAAGATTTTGACGAGCCCAAACTACGTTTTTTCAACAAAATAACTCATAAGTCATGGCTTATAGCTATGAGTTTTGGTCGTTGGCCTGTTTTCGGTAGAACTAGGTCCAAACGGCTCAAACCTAGCCTTACGGTTTTTCATCGGTTTTTATCACACTCATATCGTTTTACGTATTCCAACTCCAGTTAGTCCGTATCTTCTTGACAAACTATGAAGGCTGATTTTGAGAGCCCAAACTACCTTTTTTCACCAAAATAACTCGTAAGTCACGGCTTAGAATGATGAGCTTTTGTCGTTGGCCCATTTCGCATCGAACTAGGTCCAAGCTGCTCCAACCTAGCCCTACAGTGTTTCGTCGGTTTTTATCGCTCTCATACCGTTTCACGTATTCCAAGTCCAGTTGGCCCATATCTTCTCAAAAAACTATGAAGGCTGATTTTGAGGGCCCAAACTATATTTTTTCACCAAAATAACTCATAAGTCGTGGCTTATAGCTATGAGTTTTGGTTGTTGGCCCGTTTCGGATAGACTTAGGTCCAAACGGCTCAAACCTAGCTCGACAGTTTTTCCATCGGTTTTTATCACACTCATACCGTTTCACGTATTCCAACTCTAGTTGGCTCGTATCTTCTTGACAAACTATGAAGGTAGATTTTGAGAGCCCAAACTATGTTTTTTCAACAAAATAACTCATAAGTCATGGCTTATAGCTATGAGTTTTGGTCGTTGGCCCGTTTTCGGTAGAACTAGGTCCAAACGGCTCAAACCTAGCCTTACAGTTTTTCATCGGTTTTTATCACACTCATATCGTTTTACGTATTCCAACTCCGGTTAGCCCGTATCTTCTTGACAAACTATGAAGGCTGATTTTGAGAGCCCAAACTACCTTTTTTCACCAAAATAACTCGTAAGTCACGGCTTAGAGCGATGAGCTTTTGTCGTTGCCCCATTTCGCATCGAACTAGGTCCAAGCTGCTCCAACCTAGCCCTACGGTGTTTCGTCGGTTTTATCGCTCTCATACCGTTTCACGTATTCCAAGTCCAGTTGGCCCATATCTTCTTAAAAAACTATGAAGGCTGATTTTGAGGGCCCAAACTACATTTTTTCACCAAAATAACTCATAAGTCGTGGCTTATAGCTATGAGTTTTGGTTGTTGGCCCATTTCGGATAGACTTAGGTCCAAACGGCTCAAACCTAGCCTGACGGTTTTTCCATCGGTTTTTATCACACTCATACCGTTTCACGTATTCCAACTCTAGTTGGTCCGTATCTTCTTGACAAACTATGAAGGCGGATTTTGAGAGCCCAAACTACCTTTTTTCACCAAAATAACTCGTAAGTCACGGCTTAGAATGATGAGCTTTTGTCATTGGCCCATTTCGCATCGAACTAGGTCCAAGCTGCTCCAACCTAGCCCTATAGTGTTTCGTCGGTTTTTATCGCTCTCATACCGTTTCACGTATTCCAAGTCCAAGTTGGCCCATATCTTCTTAAAAAACTATGAAGGCTGATTTTGAGGGCCCAAACTACATTTTTTCACCAAAATAACTCATAAGTCGTGGCTTATAGCTATGAGTTTTGGTTGTTGGCCCGTTTCGGATAGACCTAGGTCCAAACGGCTCAAACCTAGCTCTGACGGTTTTCCATCGGTTTTTATCACACTCATACCTTTCACGTATTCCAACTCTAGTTGGCTCGTATCTTCTTGACAAACTATGAATGAAGATTTTGAGAGCCCAAACTACGTTTTTTCAACAAAATAACTCATAAGTCATGGCTTATAGCTATGAGTTTTGGTCGTTGGCTCGTTTTCGGTAGAACTAGGTCCAAACGGCTCAAACCTAGCCTTACGGTTTTTCATCAGTTTTTATCACACTCATATCGTTTTACGTATTCCAACTCCAGTTAGCTCGTATCTTCTTGACAAACTATGAAGGCTGATTTTGAGAGCCCAAACTACCTTTTTTCACCAAAATAACTCGTAAGTCACGGCTTAGAATGATGAGCTTTTGTCGTTGGCCCATTTCGCATCGAACTAGGTCCAAGCTTGCTCCAACCTAGCCCTACGGTGTTTCGTCGGTTTTTATCGCTCTCATACCGTTTCACGTATTCCAAGTCCGGTTGGCCCATATCTTCTTAAAAAACTATGAAGGCTGATTTTGAGGGCCCGAACTACATTTTTTCACCAAAATAACTCATAAGTCGTGGCTTATAGCTATGAGTTTTGGTTGTTGGCCGTTTCGGATAGACTTAGGTCCAAACGGCTCAAACCTAGCACGACGGTTTTCCATCGGTTTTTATCACACTCATACCGTTTCACGTATTCCAACTCTAGTTGGCTCGTATCTTCTTGACAAACTATGAAGGTAGATTTTGAGAGCCCAAACTATGTTTTTTCAACAAAATAACTCATAAGTCATGGCTTATAGCTATGAGTTTTGGTCGTTGGCTCGTTTTCGGTAGAACTAGGTCCAAACGGCTCAAACCTAGCCTTACGGTTTTTCATCAGTTTTTATCACACTCGTATCGTTTTACGTATTCCGACTCCAGTTAGCTCGTATCTTCTTGACAAACTATGAAGGCTGATTTTGAGAGCCCAAACTACCTTTTTTCACCAAAATAACTCGTAAGTCACGGCTTAGAATGATGAGCTTTTGTCGTTGGCCCATTTCGCATCGAACTAGGTCCAAGCTGCTCCAACCTAGCCTACAGTGTTTCGTCGGTTTTTATCGCTCTCATACCGTTTCACGTATTCCAAGTCCAGTTGGCCCATATCTTCTAAAAAACTATGAAGGCTGATTTTGAGGGCCCAAACTATATTTTTTCACCAAAATAACTCATAAGTCGTGGCTTATAGCTATGAGTTTTGGTTGTTGGCCCGTTTCGGATAGACCTGAGGTCCAAACGGCTCAAACCTAGCTCGACGGTTTTTCCATCGGTTTTTATCACACTCATACCGTTTCACGTATTCCAACTCTAGTTGGCTCGTATCTTCTTGACAAACTATGAAGGTAGATTTTGAGAGCCCAAACTATGTTTTTTCAACAAAATAACTCATAAGTCATGGCTTATAGCTATGAGTTTTGGTCGTTGGCTCGTTTTCGGTAGAACTAGGTCCAAACTGACTCAAACCTAGCCTTACGGTTTTTCATCGGTTTTTATCACACTCGTATCGTTTTACGTATTCCGACTCCGGTTAGCCGTATCTTCTTGACAAACAATGAAGGCGATTTTGAGAGCCCAAACTACCTTTTTCACCAAAATAACTCGTAAGTCACGGCTTAGAGTGATGAGCTTTTGTCGTTGCCCCATTTCGCATCGAACTAGGTCCAAGCTTGCTCCAACCTAGCCCTACGGTGTTTCGTCGGTTTTATCGCTCTCATACCGTTTCACGTATTCCAAGTCCAGTTGGCCCATATCTTCTTAAAAAACTATGAAGGCTGATTTTTAGGGCCCAAACTATATTTTTTCACCAAAATAACTCATAAGTCGTGGCTTATAGCTATGAGTTTTGGTTGTTGGCCCATTTCGGATAGACTTAGGTCCAAACGGCTCAAACCTAGCCGACGGTTTTCCATCGGTTTTATCACACTCATACCGTTTCACGTATTCCAACTCTAGTTGGCCGTATCTTCTTGACAAACTATGAAGGCAGATTTTGAGAGCCCAAACTACGTTTTTTCAACAAAATAACTCATAAGTCATGGCTTATAGCTATGAGTTTTGGTCGTTGGCTCGTTTTCGGTAGAACTAGGTCCAAACGGCTCAAACCTAGCCTTACGGTTTTTCATCGGTTTTTATCACACTCGTATCGTTTTACGTATTCCAACTCCGGTTAGCCGTATCTTCTTGACAAACTATGAAGGCGATTTTGAGAGCCCAAACTACCTTTTTTCACCAAAATAACTCGTAAGTCACGGCTTAGAGCGATGAGCTTTTGTCGTTGGCCCATTTCGCATCGAACTAGGTCCAAGCTGCTCCAACCTAGCCTACGGTGTTTCGTCGGTTTTTATCGCTCTCATACCGTTTCACGTATTCCAAGTCCAGTTGGCCCATATCTTCTTAAAAAACTATGAAGGCTGATTTTGAGGGCCCAAACTACATTTTTTCACCAAAATAACTCATAAGTCGTGGCTTATAGCTATGAGTTTTGGTTGTTGGCCCGTTTCGGATAGACTTAGGTCCAAACGGCTCAAACCTAGCCTGACGGTTTTTCCATCGGTTTTTATCACACTCATACCGTTTCACGTATTCCAACTCTAGTTGGCCGTATCTTCTTGACAAACTATGAAGGCAGATTTTGAGAGCCCAAACTACCTTTTTTCACCAAAATAACTCGTAAGTCACGGCTTAGAATGATGAGCTTTTGTCGTTGGCCCATTTCGCATCGAACTAGGTCCAAGCTGCTCCAACCTAGCCCTACGGTGTTTCGTCGGTTTTATCGCTCTCATACCGTTTCACGTATTCCAAGTCCAGTTGGCCCATATCTTCTAAAAAACTATGAAGGCTGATTTTGAGGGCCCAAACTACATTTTTTCACCAAAATAACTCATAAGTCGTGGCTTATAGCTATGAGTTTTGGTTGTTGGCCCGTTTCGGATAGACTCAGGTCCAAACGGCTCAAACCTAGCTTGACGGTTTTCCATCGGTTTTTATCACACTCATACCGTTTCACGTATTCCAACTCTAGTTGGCTCGTATCTTCTTGACAAACTATGAAGGTAGATTTTGAGAGCCCAAACTATGTTTTTTCAACAAAATAACTCATAAGTCATGGCTTATAGCTATGAGTTTTGGTCGTTGGCTCGTTTTCGGTAGAACTAGGTCCAAACGACTCAAACCTAGCCTTACGGTTTTTTCATCGGTTTTTATCACACTCATATCGTTTTACGTATTCCAACTCCGGTTAGCCGTATCTTCTCGACAAACTATGAAGGCTGATTTTGAGAGCCCAAACTACCTTTTTTCACCAAAATAACTCGTAAGTCACGGCTTAGAGCGATGAGCTTTTGTCGTTGGCCCATTTCGCATCGAACTAGGTCCAAGCTTGCTCCGACCTAGCCCTACGGTGTTTCGTCGGTTTTATCGCTCTCATACCGTTTCACGTATTCCAAGTCCAGTTGGCCCATATCTTCAAAAAACTATGAAGGCTGATTTTTAGGGCCCAAACTGTATTTTTTCACCAAAATAACTCATAAGTCGTGGCTTATAGCTATGAGTTTTGGTTGTTGGCCCGTTTCGGATAGACTTAGGTCCAAACGGCTCAAACCTAGCGCTGACGGTTTTCCATCGGTTTTTATCACACTCATACCGTTTCACGTATTCCAACTCTA
This sequence comes from Dovyalis caffra, assembly GCA_963924115.1. Lineage (NCBI taxonomy): Eukaryota > Viridiplantae > Streptophyta > Magnoliopsida > Malpighiales > Salicaceae > Dovyalis > Dovyalis caffra. Next base: position 4,738 of record CAWUPB010000813.1, on the reverse strand, counting down.
GTTGGCTCGTATCTTCTTGACAAACTATGAAGGCAGATTTTGAGAGCCCGAACTACGTTTTTTCACCAAAATAACTCATAAGTCATGGCTTATAGCTATGAGTTTTGGTCGTTGGCCCGTTTTCGGTAGAACTAGGTCCAAACGGCTCAAACCTAGCCTTACGGTTTTTTCATCGGTTTTTATCACACTCATATCGTTTTACGTATTCCAACTCCGGTTAGCCGTATCTTCTTGACAAACTATGAAGGCGATTTTGAGAGCCCAAACTACCTTTTTTCACCAAAATAACTCGTAAGTCACGGCTTAGAGCGATGAGCTTTTGTCGTTGGCCCATTTCGCATCGAACTAGGTCCAAGCTGCTCCAACCTAGCCCTACGGTGTTTCGTCGGTTTTTATCGCTCTCATACCGTTTCACGTATTCCAAGTCCGGTTGGCCCATATCTTCTTAAAAAACTATGAAGGCTGATTTTTAGGGCCCAAACTACATTTTTTCACCAAAATAACTCATAAGTCGTGGCTTATAGCTATGAGTTTTGGTTGTTGGCCCGTTTCGGATAGACTTAGGTCCAAACGGCTCAAACCTAGCATGACGGTTTTCCATCGGTTTTTATCACACTCATACCGTTTCACGTATTCCAACTCTAGTTGGCCGTATCTTCTTGACAAACTATGAAGGCAGATTTTGAGAGCCCAAACTACGTTTTTTCAACAAAATAACTCATAAGTCATGGCTTATAGCTATGAGTTTTGGTCGTTGGCTCGTTTTCGGTAGAACTAGGTCCAAACGGCTCAAACCTAGCCTTACGGTTTTTCATCGGTTTTTATCACACTCATATCGTTTTACGTATTCCAACTCCGGTTAGCCGTATCTTCTCGACAAACTATGAAGGCGATTTTGAGAGCCCAAACTACCTTTTTTCACCAAAATAACTCGTAAGTCACGGCTTAGAATGATGAGCTTTTGTCGTTGGCCCATTTCGCATCGAACTAGGTCCAAGCTGCTCCAACCTAGCCCTATAGTGTTTCGTCGGTTTTATCGCTCTCATACCGTTTCACGTATTCCAAGTCCGGTTGGCCCATATCTTCTTAAAAAACTATGAAGGCTGATTTTTAGGGCCCAAACTACATTTTTTCACCAAAATAACTCATAAGTCGTGGCTTATAGCTATGAGTTTTGGTTGTTGGCCCGTTTCGGATAGACTTAGGTCCAAACGGCTCAAACCTAGCACGACGGTTTTCCATCGGTTTTTATCACACTCATACCGTTTCACGTATTCCAACTCTAGTTGGCTCGTATCTTCTTGACAAACTATGAATGAAGATTTTGACGAGCCCAAACTATGTTTTTTCAACAAAATAACTCATAAGTCATGGCTTATAGCTATGAGTTTTGGTCGTTGGCCTGTTTTCGGTAGAAGCTAGGTCCAAACGGCTCAAACCTAGCCTTACGGTTTTTCATCGATTTCTTATCACACTCATATCGTTTTACGTATTCCAACTCCGGTTAGCTCGTATCTTCTTGACAAACTATGAAGGCGATTTTGAGAGCCCAAACTACCTTTTTTCACCAAAATAACTCGTAAGTCACGGCTTAGAATGATGAGCTTTTGTCGTTGGCCAATTTCGCATCGAACTAGGTCCAAGCTTGCTCCAACCTAGCCTACGGTGTTTCGTCGGTTTTTATCGCTCTCATACCGTTTCACGTATTCCAAGTCCAGTTGGCCCATATCTTCTTAAAAAACTATGAAGGCTGATTTTTAGGGCCCAAACTATATTTTTTCACAAAAATAACTCATAAGTCGTGGCTTATAGCTATGAGTTTTGGTTGTTGGCCGTTTCGGATAGACCTAGGTCCAAACGGCTCAAACCTAGCTCGACGGTTTTCCATCGGTTTTTATCACACTCATACCGTTGCACGTATTCCAACTCTAGTTGGCTCGTATCTTCTTGACAAACTATGAAGGTAGATTTTGAGAGCCCAAACTATGTTTTTTCAACAAAATAACTCATAAGTCATGGCTTATAGCTATGAGTTTTGGTCGTTGGCCTGTTTTCGGTAGAACTAGGTCCAAACGGCTCAAACCTAGCCTTACGGTTTTTCATCGGTTTTTATCACACTCATATCGTTTTACGTATTCCAACTCCGGTTAGCCGTATCTTCTTGACAAACTATGAAGGCCGATTTTGAGAGCCCAAACTACCTTTTTTCACCAAAATAACTCGTAAGTCACGGCTTAGAGCGATGAGCTTTTGTCGTTGGCCCATTTCGCATCGAACTAGGTCCAAGCTGCTCCAACCTAGCCCTACGGTGTTTCGTCGGTTTTATCGCTCTCATACCGTTTCACGTATTCCAAGTCCGAGTTGGCCCATATCTTCTTAAAAAACTATGAAGGTGATTTTGAGGGCCCAAACTATATTTTTTCACCAAAATAACTCATAAGTCGTGGCTTATAGCTATGAGTTTTGGTTGTTGGCCGTTTCGGATAGACTTAGGTCCAAACGGCTCAAACCTAGCCTGACGGTTTTTCCATCGGTTTTTATCACACTCATACCGTTTCACGTATTCCAACTCTAGTTGGCCGTATCTTCTTGACAAACTATGAAGGCGGATTTTGAGAGCCCAAACTACCTTTTTTCACCAAAATAACTCGTAAGTCACGGCTTAGAATGATGAGCTTTTGTCGTTGGCCCATTTCGCATCGAACTAGGTCAAGCTTGCTCCAACCTAGCCCTATAGTGTTTCGTCGGTTTTTATCGCTCTCATACCGTTTCACGTATTCCAAGTCCAGTTGGCCCATATCTTCTTAAAAAACTATGAAGGCTGATTTTGAGGGCCCAAACTACATTTTTTCACCAAAATAACTCATAAGTCGTGGCTTATAGCTATGAGTTTTGGTTGTTGGCCCGTTTCGGATAGACCTAGGTCCAAACGGCTCAAACCTAGCCGACGGTTTTCCATCGGTTTTTATCACACTCATACCGTTTCACGTATTCCAACTCTAGTTGGCTCGTATCTTCTTGACAAACTATGAAGGTAGATTTTGAGAGCCCAAACTATGTTTTTTCAACAAAATAACTCATAAGTCATGGCTTATAGCTATGAGTTTTGGTCGTTGGCTCGTTTTCGGTAGAACTAGGTCCAAACGACTCAAACCTAGCCTTACGGTTTTTCATCGGTTTTTATCACACTCATATCGTTTTACGTATTCCAACTCCGGTTAGCCGTATCTTCTTGACAAACTATGAAGGCCGATTTTGAGAGCCCAAACTACCTTTTTTCACCAAAATAACTCGTAAGTCACGGCTTAGAGCGATGAGCTTTTGTCGTTGGCCCATTTCGCATCGAACTAGGTCCAAGCTGCTCCAACCTAGCCCTACGGTGTTTCGTCGGTTTTTATCGCTCTCATACTCGTTTCACGTATTCCAAGTCCGGTTGGCCCATATCTTCTTAAAAAACTATGAAGGCTGATTTTGAGGGCCCAAACTATATTTTTTCACCAAAATAACTCATAAGTCGTGGCTTATAGCTATGAGTTTTGGTTGTTGGCCCATTTCGGATAGACTTAGGTCCAAACGGCTCAAACCTAGCGCGACGGTTTTCCATCGGTTTTTATCACACTCATACCGTTTCACGTATTCCAACTCTAGTTGGCTCGTATCTTCTTGACAAACTATGAAGGCAGATTTTGAGAGCCCAAACTACGTTTTTTCACCAAAATAACTCATAAGTCATGGCTTATAGCTATGAGTTTTGGTCGTTGGCTCGTTTTCGGTAGAACTAGGTCCAAACGGCTCAAACCTAGCCTTACGGTTTTTCATCGGTTTTTATCACACTCATATCGTTTTACGTATTCCAACTCCAGTTAGCTCGTATCTTCTTGACAAACTATGAAGGCGATTTTGAGAGCCCAAACTACCTTTTTTCACCAAAATAACTCGTAAGTCACGGCTTAGAGCGATGAGCTTTTGTCGTTGGCCCATTTCGCATCGAACTAGGTCCAAGCTTGCTCCAACCTAGCCTACGGTGTTTCGTCGGTTTTATCGCTCTCATACCGTTTCACGTATTCCAAGTCCAGTTGGCCCATATCTTCTTAAAAAACTATGAAGGCTGATTTTGAGGGCCCAAACTACATTTTTTCACCAAAATAACTCATAAGTCGTGGCTTATAGCTATGAGTTTTGGTTGTTGGCCCGTTTCGGATAGACTTAGGTCCAAACGGCTCAAACCTAGCACGACGGTTTTTCCATCGGTTTTTATCACACTCATACCGTTTCACGTATTCCAACTCTAGTTGGCCCGTATCTTCTTGACAAACTATGAAGGTAGATTTTGAGAGCCCAAACTATGTTTTTTCAACAAAATAACTCATAAGTCATGGCTTATAGCTATGAGTTTTGGTCGTTGGCACGTTTTCGGTAGAACTAGGTCCAAACGGCTCAAACCTAGCCTTACGGTTTTTCATCGGTTTTTATCACACTCATATCGTTTCACGTATTCCAACTCCAGTTAGCCGTATCTTCTTGACAAACTATGAAGGCGATTTTGAGAGCCCAAACTACCTTTTTTCACCAAAATAACTCGTAAGTCACGGCTTAGAATGATGAGCTTTTGTCGTTGGCCCATTTCGCATCGAACTAGGTCCAAGCTTGCTCCAACCTAGCCTATAGTGTTTCGTCGGTTTTTATCGCTCTCATACCGTTTCACGTATTCCAAGTCCAGTTGGCCCATATCTTCTTA
>CAWUPB010000812.1:0-66835 GCA_963924115.1 Dovyalis caffra | reverse complement strand
ACCTAGCCCTACAAGAGTTTCGTCAGCTTTTATCGCTCTTATACCGTTTCACGTATTTCAAGTCCAAGCTTGGCCCATATCTTCTTAAAAACTATGAAGGCCGATTTCGAGGGCCCAAACTACATTTTTTCACCAAAATAACTCATAAGTCGTGGCTTATAACTATGAGTTTTGGTTGTTGGCCTGTTTCGTATAGACATAGGTCCAAACAAATCTCAAACCTAGCCTAACAAGCTTTTCCATCGCTTTTATCACACTCATACCGTTCCACGTATTCCAACTCTAGTTAGTCCGTATCTTCCCGACAAACTATGAAGGCAGCATTTTGGGAGCCCAAACTACGTTTTTTCACCAAAATAACTCATAAGTCATGGCTTATAGCTATGAGTTTTGGTCGTTCGCCCGTTTTCGTAGAACTAGGTCCAAACAAATCTCAAACCTAGCCTTACAAGCTTTTTCATCGTTGTTTATCACACTCATATCGTTTTACGTATTCCAACTCCAGCTAGCCCGTATCTTCTTGAAAAACTATGAAAACCGATTTCGAGAGCCCAAACTACCTTTTTTCACCAAAATAACTCGTAAGTCACGCTAGAGCGATGAGCTTTTGTCGTTGGCCCATTTCGCATCGAACTAGGTCCAAACCGCTCCAACCTAGCCCTACAAGATGTTTCGTCGCTTTATCGCTCTCATACCGTTTCACGTATTCCAAGTCCAAGCTTTGCCCATATCTTCTTAAAAACTACGAAGGCCGGTTTTGAGGGCCCAAACAACATTTTTTCACCAAAATAACTCATCAGCCGTGGCTTATAGCTATGAGTTTTGGTTGTTGGCCCGTTTCGTATAAACCTAGGTCCAAACAAACTTCAAACCTAGCCCGACAGCTTTTCCATCGCTTTTATCACACTCATACCGTTTCACGTATTCCAACTCTAGTTGGCCCGTATCTTCTGACAAACTATGAAGGAAGATTTTGAGAGCCCAAACTACGTTTTTTCACCAAAATAACTCATAAGTCATGGCTTATAGTTATGAGTTTTGGTCGTTGGCCCGTTTTCGTAAAACTAGGTGCAAACAAACTCAAACCTAGCCTTACAAGCTTTTTCATCGCTTTTATCACACTCATATCGTTTTACGTATTCCAACTCTAGCTAGCCCGTATCTTCGACAAAATATGAAGACCGATTTTGAGAGCCCAAACTACCTTTTTTCACCAAAATAACTCGTAAGTCACGGCTAGAGCGATGAGCTTTTGTCGTTGGCCCATTTCGCATCGAACTAGGTCCAAACCGCTCCAACCTAGCCCTACAAGTTGTTTCGTCGCTTTTATCGCTCTCATACCGTTTTACGTATTCCAAGTCCAAGCTTGGCCCATATCTTCTTAAAAACTATGAAGGCCGATTTTGAGAGCCCAAACTACATTTTTTCACTAAAATAACTCATAAGTCGTGGCTTATAGCTATGAGTTTCGGTTGTCGGTCCGTTTCGTATAAACATAGGTCCAAACAAACTTCAAACCTAGCCTCGACAGCTTTTCCATCGCTTTTATCACACTCATACCGTTTCACGATATTCCAACTCTAGTTGGCCTCGTATCTTCCCGACAAACTATGAAGGTCAATTTTGAGAGCCCAAACTACGTTTGTTTCACCAAAATAACTCATAAGTCATGGCTTATAGCTATGAGTTTTGGTCGTTGGCCCGTTTCCGTAGAACTAGGTCCAAACCGCTCTAACCTAGCCTTACAGCTTTTTTCATCAGCTTTTATCACACTCATATCGTTTTACGTATTCCAACTCCAAGCTTATCCCGTATCTTCTTGACAAACTATGAAGACCGATTTCGAGAACACAAACAACCTTTTTTCACCAAAATAACTAGTAAGTCAAGGCTTAGAGCGATGAGCTTTTATCGTTGGCCCGTTTCGCATCGAACCGGTCCAAACCGCTCCAACGTAGCCCTACAGTGTTTCGTCGCTTTTATCGCTCTCATATCGTTTCACGTATTCCAAGTCCAAGCTTGGCCCATATCTTCTCAAAAACTATGAAGGCCGATTTTTAGGGCCCAAACCGTAGTTTTTCACCAAAATAACTCATAAGTCGCGGCTTATAGCTATGAGTTTTGGTTGTCGGTCCGTTTCGTATAGACTCTAGGTCCAAACAATTCAAACCTAGCCTCGAAAATTCTTCCATCGCTTTTATCAAACTCATACCGTTTCGCGTATTCGAACTCTAGTTGGCCCGTATCTTCTCGACAAACTATGAAGGCAGCATTTTGAGAGACCAAACTACGTTTTTTCACCAAAATAACTCATAAGTCATGGCTTATAGGTATGAGTATTGGTCGTTGGCCCGTTTTCGGTAGAACTAGGTGCAACAAACTGCTCAAACCTAGCCTTACAGCTTTTTTCATCTCGTTTTTATCACACTCATATCGTTTTACGTATTCCAACTCCAACTATCCCGATCTTCTTCACAAACTATGAAGACCGATTTTGAGAGCCCAAACTACCTTTTTTCACCAAAATAACTCGTAAGTCACGGCTTATAGCGATGAACTTTTGTCGTTGGCCCGTTTCGCATCGAACTAGGTCCAAACTCGCTCCAACCTAGCCCTACAAGTTGTTTCGTCGCTTTTATCGCTCTTATACCGTTTCACGTATTTCAAGTCCAAGCTTGGCCCATATCTTCTTAAAAACTATGAAGGCCGATTTCGAGGGCCCAAACTACATTTTTTCACCAAAATAACTCATAAGTCGTGGCGTATAACTATGAGTTTTGGTTGTCGGCCCGTTTCGTATAGACATAGTCCAAACATATCTCAAACCTAGCCTAACAGCTTTTCCATCGCTTTATCACACTCATACCGTTTCACGTATTCCAACTCTAGTTAGTCCGTGTCTTCCCGACAAACTATGAAGGCAGCATTTCGAGAGCCCAAACTACATTTTTTCACCAAAATAACTCATAAGTCATGCCTTATAGCTAGCGAGTTTTGGTCGTTCGCCCGTTTTCGTATAACTAGGTCCAAACATACCCCAAACCTAGCGTGACAGCTTTTCCATCGCTTTTATCACACTCATACCGTTTCACGTATTCCAACTCTAGTTGGCCCGTGTCTTCGACAAACTACGAAGGCAGCATTTTGAGAGCCCAAACTACGTTTTTTCACCAAAATAACTCATAAGTCATGGCTTATAGCTATGAGTTTTGGTCGTTGGCCCGTTTCCTGTAGAACTAGGTCCAAACTCGCTCTAACCTAGCCTTACAGCTTTTTCATCGCTTTTATCACACTCATATCGTTTTACGTATTCCAACTCCAGCTATCCCGTATCTTCTGACAAACTATGAAGACCGATCTCGAGAACACAAACAACCTTTTTTCACCAAAATAACTAGTAAGTCAAGGCTTAGAGCGATGAGCTTTTATCGTTGGCCCGTTTCGCATCGAACCGGTCCAAACCGCTCCAACGTAGCCCTACAGTGTTTCGTCGCTTTTATCGCTCTCATATCGTTTCACGTATTCCAAGTCCAAGCTTGGCCCATATCTTCTCAAAAACTATGAAGGCCGATTTTTAGTGGCCCAAACCGTAGTTTTTCACCAAAATAACTCATAAGTCGTGGCTTATAACTACGAGTTTTGGTTGTTGGCCCGTTTCGTATAGACATAGGTCCAAACAAACCTCAAACCTAGCCTAACAGCTTTTCCATCGCTTTTATCACACTCATACCGTTTCACGTATTCCAACTCTAGTTAGTCCGTATCTTCCCGACAAACTATGAAGGCAGCATTTTGAGATCCCAAACTACGTTTTTTCACCAAAATAACTCATAAGTCATGGCTTATAGCTATGAGTTTTGGTCGTTCGCCCGTTTTCGTAGAACTAGGTCCAAACAAACTTCAAACCTAGCCTTATAGTTTTTTCATCGCTTTTATCACACTCATATCGTTTCACGTATTCCAACTCCAGTTAGCTAGCATTTTCGTGACAAACTATGAAAACCGATTTTAAGAGCCCAAACTACTTTTTCTCACCAAAATAACTCGTAAGTCACGGCTTATAGCGATGAGCTTTTGCCGTTCTCCCCCATTTCGCATCGAACTAGGTCCAAACCGCTCCAACCTAACCCGACAAGTTGTTTCGTCGCTTTTATCGCTCTTATTCCTTTTCATGTATTCTAAGTCCAATTGGCCCATATCTTTTTAAAAACTATAAAGGCCGATTTCGAGGGCTCAAACTATATTTTTTCACCAAAATAACTCATAAGTCGTGGCTTATAGCTATGAGTTTTAGATGTTGGCCCGTTTCGTATAGTACCTAGGTCCAAACAAATCTCAAACCTAGCCCGACATGTTTTCTATCGCTTTTATCACACTCATACCGTTTCACCTATTCCAACTCTAGCTTGGCTCGTATCTTCTTGACAAACTATGAAGGAAGATTTTGATAGCCCAAACTATGTTTTTTCAACAAAATAACTCATAAGTCATGGCTTATAGCTATGAGTTTTGGTCATCGGTCCGTTTTCCGTAGAACTAGGTCCAAACAAATCTCAAACCTAGCCTTATAGTTTTTTCATCAGCTTTTATCACACTCATATCGTTTTACGTATTCCAACTCCAGCTTAACCCGTATCTTCTTGACAAACTATGAAGACCGATTTTGAGAGCCCAAACTACCTTTCTTCACCAAAATAACTCGTAAGTCACGTGCTAGAGCGATGAGCGATAAAAGTTGGCACGTTTCGCATCGTACTAGGTCCAAACCGCTCCAACGTAGCCCTACAGTGTTTCGTCGCTTTTATCGCTCTCATACCATTTCACGTATTCCATGTCCAAGCTTGGCCCATATCTTCTCAAAAACTATGAAGGCAGCATTTTTAGGGCCCAAACTATATTTTTTCACCAAAATAACTCATAAGTCGTGGCCGATAGCTATGAGTTTTGGTTGTTAGCCCGTTTCGTATAGACCCAGGTCCAAACAAATCTCAAACCTAGCCTTACAAGCTTTTCCATCAGCTTTTATCACACTCATACCGTTTCACGTATTCCAACTCTAGTTGGCCCGTATCTTCTTGACAAACTATGAAGGCAGCATTTTGAGAGCCCAAACTACGTTTTTTCACAAAAATAACTCATAAGTCATGGCTTATAGGTATGAGTATCGGTCGTTGGCCCGTTTTCGTAGAACTAGGTCCAAACAAACTCAAACCTAGCCTTACAAGCTTTTTCATCAGCTTTTATCACACTCATATCGTTTTACGTATTCCAACTCCAAGCTATCCCGGATCTTCTTGACAAACTACGAAGACCGATTTCGAGAGCCCAAACTACCTTTTTTCACCAAAATAACTCGTAAGTCACGGCTAGAGCGATGAACTTTTGTCGTTGGCCCGTTTCGTATCAAACTAGGTCCAAACCGCTCCAACCTAGCCCTACAAGTTGTTTCGTCGCTTTTATCGCTCTCATACCGTTTTACGTATTTCAAGTCCAAACTTGGCCCATATCTTCTTAAAAACTATGAAGGCCGATTTCGAGGGCCCAAACTACATTTTTTCACCAAAATAACTCATAAGTCGTGGCTTATAACTATGAGTTTTGGTTGTTGGCCCGTTTCGTATAGACATAGGTCCAAACATCTCAAACCTAGCCTAACAGCTTTTCCATCGCTTTTATCACACTCATACCGTTTCACGTATTCCAACTCTAGTTAGTCCGTATCTTCCCGACAAACTACGAAGGCAGCATTTTGAGAGCCCAAACTACGTTTTTTCACCAAAATAACTCATAAGTCATGGCTTATAGCTATGAGTTTTGGTCGTTCGCCCGTTTTCGTAGAACTAGGTCCAAACAAACTCAAACCTAGCCTTACAGCTTTTTTCATCGTTGTTTATCACACTCATATCGTTTTACGTATTCCAACTCCAGCTAGCCCGTATCTTCTTGAAAAACTATGAAGACCGATTTCGAGAGCCCAAACTACATTTTTTCACCAAAATAACTCGTAAGTCACAGCTAGAGCGATGAGCTTTTGTCGTTGGCCCATTTCGCATCGAACTAGGTCCAAACTCGCTCCAACCTAGCCCTACAAGTTGTTTCGTCGCTTTATCGCTCTCATACCGTTTCACGTATTCCAAGTCCAATTTGCCCATATCTTCTTAAAAACTATGAAGGCCGGTTTCGAGGGCCCAAACAACATTTTTTCACCAAAATAACTCATCAACCGTGGCTTATAGCTATGAGTTTTGGTTGTTGGCCCGTTTCGTATAAACCTAGGTCCAAACAAACTTCAAACCTAGCCTCGACAGCTTTTTCCATCAGCTTTTATCACACTCATACCGTTTCACGTATTCCAACTCTAAGTTGGCCCGTATCTTCTGACAAACTATGAAGGAAGATTTTGAGAGCCCAAACTACGTTTTTTCACCAAAATAACTCATAAGTCATGGCTTATAGTTATGAGTTTTGGTCGTTGGCCCGTTTTCGTAAAACTAGGTGCAAACAAGTCTCAAGCCTAGCCTTACAGCTTTTTCCATCAGCTTTTATCACACTCATATCGTTTTACGTATTCCAACTCCAAGCTAGCCCGTATCTTCGACAAAATATGAAGACCGATTTCGAGAGCCCAAACTACCTTTTTTCACCAAAATAACTCGTAAGTCACGGCTAGAGCGATGAGCTTTTGTCGTTGGCCCATTTCGCATCGAACCAGGTCCAAACCGCTCCAACCTAGCCCTACAAGATGTTTCGTCGCTTTTATCGCTCTCATACCGTTTTACGTATTCCAAGTCCAAGCTTGGCCCATATCTTCTTAAAAACTACGAAGGCCGATTTTGAGAGCCCAAACTACATTTTTTCACTAAAATAACTCATAAGTCATGGCTTATAGCTACGAGTTTTGGTTGTTGGCCCGTTTCGTATAAACATAGGTCCAAACAAACTTCAAACCTAGCCTCGACAGCTTTTCCATCAGCTTTTATCACACTCATACCGTTTCACGTATTCCAACTCTAGTTGGCTCCGTATCTTCCCGACAAACTATGAAGGTCAATTTTGAGAGCCCAAACTACGTTTGTTTCACCAAAATAACTCATAAGTCATGGCTTATAGCTATGAGTTTTGGTCGTTGGTCCGTTTCCGTAGAACTAGGTCCAAACCGCTCTAACCTAGCCTTACAGCTTTTTCATCAGCTTTTATCACACTCATATCGTTTTACGTATTCCAACTCCAGCTATCCCGTATCTTCGACAAACTATGAAGACCGATTTCGAGAACACAAACAACCTTTTTTCACCAAAATAACTAGTAAGTCAAGGCTTAGAGCGATGAGCTTTTATCGTTGGCCCGTTTCGCATCGAACCGGTCCAAACCGCTCCAACGTAGCCCTACAGTGTTTCGTCGCTTTTATCGCTCTCATATCGTTTCACGTATTCCAAGTCCAAGCTTGGCCCATATCTTCTCAAAAACTATGAAGGCCGATTTTTAGTGGCCCAAACCGTAGTTTTTCACCAAAATAACTCATAAGTCGCGCTTATAGCTATGAGTTTTGGTTGTTGGTCCGTTTCGCATAGACCTAGGTCCAAACAACTCAAACCTAGCCCGACAATTCTTCCATCGCTTTTATCAAACTCATACCGTTTCACGTATTCGAACTCTAGCTTGGCCCGTATCTTCGACAAACTACGAAGGCGCATTTTGAGAGACCAAACTACGTTTTTTCACCAAAATAACTCCTAAGTCACTGCTTAGAGCGATGAACTTTTATCGTTGGCCCGTTTCGCATCGAACTAGGTCCAAACCGCTCCAACCTAGCTCCTACAAGTTGTTTCGTCGCTTTTATCGCTCTTATACCGTTTCACATATTTCAAGTCCAAGCTTGGCCCATATCTTCTTAAGAAACTACGAAGGCCGATTTCGAGGGCCCAAACTACATTTTTTCACCAAAATAACTCATAAGTCGTGGCTTATAACTATGAGTTTTGGTTGTCGGCCCGTTTCGTATAGACATAGGTCCAAACAGTACTTCAAACCTAGCCTAACAGCTTTTCCATCGCTTTTATCACACTCATACCGTTTTACGTATTCCAACTCTAGTTGGCTCGTATCTTCTGACAAACTATGAAGGCAGCATTTTGAGAGACCAAACTACGTTTTTTCACCAAAATAACTCATAAGTCATGGCTTATAGGTACGAGTATCGGTCGTTGGTCCGTTTTCGTAGAACTAGGTCCAAACAAATCTCAAACCTAGCCTTTACAAGCTTTTTTCATCAGCTTTTATCACACTCATATCGTTTTACGTATTCCAACTCCAAGCTATCCCGGATCTTCTTCACAAACTATGAAGACCGATTTCGAGAGCCCAAACTACCTTTTTTCACCAAAATAACTCAGTAAGTCAAGGCTTAGAGCGATGAGCTTTTATCGTCGGCCCGTTTCGCATCGAACCGGTCCAAACCGCTCCAACGTAGCCCTACAGTGTTTCGTCGCTTTTATCGCTCTCATATCGTTTCACGTATTCCAAGTCCAAGCTTGGCCCATATCTTCTCAAAAAACTACGAAGGCCGATTTTTGTGGCCCAAACCGTAGTTTTTCACCAAAATAACTCATAAGTCGTGGCTTATAACTACGAGTTTTGGTTGTTGGCCCGTTTCGTATAGACATAGGTCCAAACAAATCTCAAACCTAGCCTAACAAGCTTTTCCATCGCTTTTATCACACTCATACCGTTTCACGTATTCCAACTCTAGCTTAGTCCGTATCTTCCCGACAAACTATGAAGGCAGTACTTGAGAGCCCAAACTACGTTTTTTCACCAAAATAACTCATAAGTCATGGCTTATAGCTATGAGTTTTGGTCGTTCGCCCGTTTTCTGTAGAACCAGGTCCAAACAACTCAAACCTAGCCTTATAGTTTTTTCATCGTTGTTTATCACACTCATATCGTTTTACGTATTCCAACTCCAAGCTAGCCCGTATATTCTTGAAAAACTACGAAGACCGATTTCGAGAGCCCAAACTACCTTTTTTCACCAAAATAACTCGTAAGTCACGGCTAGAGCGATGAGCTTTTGTCGTTAGCCCATTTCGCATCGAACTAGGTCCAAACCGCTCCAACCTAGCCTCTACAAGTTGTTTCGTCGCTTTTATCGCTCTCATACCGTTTCACGTATTCCAAGTCCAACTTGGCCCATGTCTTCTTAAAAACTATGAAGGCCGGTTTCGAGGGCCCAAACTACATTTTTTCACCAAAATAACTCATCGACCATGGCTTATAGCTACGAGTTTTGGTTGTCGGTCTGTTTCGTATAAACCTAGGTCCAAAAAGCTCAAACCTAGCCCGAAAGTTTTTCCATCGCTTTTATCACACTCATACCGTTTCACGTATTCCAACTCTAGTTGGCCCGTATCTTCCCGACAAACTATGAAGGAAGATTTTGAGAGCCCAAACTACGTTTTTTCACCAAAATAACTCATAAGTCAAGGCTTATAGCTATGAGTTTTGGTCATTGTCCCGTTTCCGATGAACTAGGTCTAAACAAACTTCAAACCTAGCCTTACAAGCTTTTTCATCGCTTTTATCACACTCATATCGTTTCACGTATTCCAACTCCGTTAGCTAGCATTTTCGTGACAAACTATGAAAACCGATTTTAAGAGCCCAAACTACTTTTTCTCACCAAAATAACTCGTAAGTCACGGCTTATAGCGATGAGCTTTTGCCGTTCTCCCCCATTTCGCATCGAACTAGGTCCAAACCGCTCCAACCTAACCCGACAAGTTGTTTCGTCGCTTTTATCGCTCTTATTCCTTTTCATGTATTCTAAGTCCAATTGGCCCATATCTTTTTAAAAACTATAAAGGCCGATTTTGAGGGCTCAAACTATATTTTTTCACCAAAATAACTCATAAGTCGTGGCTTATAGCTATGCGTTTTAGATGTTGGCCCGTTTCGTATAGACCTAGGTCCAAACAAACTCAAACCTAGCCTCGACATGTTTTCTATCGCTTTTATCACACTCATACCGTTTCACCTATTCCAACTCTAGTTGGCTCGTATCTTCGACAAACTATGAAGGAAGATTTTGATAGCCCAAACTATGTTTTTTCAACAAAATAACTCATAAGTCATGGCTTATAGCTATGAGTTTTGGTCATTGGCCTCGTTTTCCGTAGAACTAGGTCCAAACAAACTTCAAACCTAGCCTTATAGTTTTTTCATCAGCTTTTATCACACTCATATCGTTTTACGTATTCCAACTCCAAGCTAACCCGTATCTTCGACAAACTACGAAGACCGATTTTGAGAGCCCAAACTACCTTTCTTCACCAAAATAACTCGTAAGTCACGGCTAGAGCGATGAGCGATAAAAGTTGGCACGTTTCGCATCGTACTAGGTCCAAACTCGCTCCAACGTAGCCCTACAATGTTTCGTCGCTTTTATCGCTCTCATACCATTTCACGTATTCCATGTCCAAATTGGCCCATATCTTCTCAAAAACTATGAAGGCATGCATTTTTAGGGCCCAAACTATATTTTTTCACCAAAATAACTCATAAGTCGTGGCCGATAGCTACGAGTTTTGGTTGTTAGCCCGTTTCGTATGGACCTAGGTCCAAACAAATCTCAAACCTAACTCTTACAAACTTTTCCATCAGCTTTTATCACACTCATACCGTTTCACGTATTCCAACTCTAGCTTGGCCCGTATCTTCTCGACAAACTACGAAGGCAGCATTTTGAGAGCCCAAACTACGTTTTTTCACAAAAATAACTCATAAGTCATGGCTTATAGGTACGAGTATCGGTCGTTGGCCCGTTTTCGTAGAACCAGGTCCAAACAAACTTCAAACCTAGCCTTACAGCTTTTTCATCAGCTTTTATCACACTCATATCGTTTTACGTATTCCAACTCCAAGCTATCCCGGATCTTCTGACAAACTATGAAGACCGATTTTGAGAGCCCAAACTACCTTTTTTCACCAAAATAACTCGTAAGTCACGGCTAGAGCGATGAACTTTTATCGTTGGCCCGTTTCGTATCAAACCAGGTCCAAACCGCTCCAACCTAACTCCTACAAGTTGTTTCGTCGCTTTTATCGCTCTCATACCGTTTTACGTATTTCAAGTCCAAGCTTGGCCCATATCTTCTTAAAAAACTACGAAGCGCCGATTTCGAGGGCCCAAACTACATTTTTTCACCAAAATAACTCATAAGTCGTGGCTTATAACTATGAGTTTTGGTTGTCGGTCCGTTTCGTATAGACCCAGGTCCAAACAACTCAAACCTAGCCCGACAATTCTTCCATCGCTTTTATCAAACTCATACCGTTTCACGTATTCGAACTCTAGTTGGCCCGTATCTTCTTGACAAACTACGAAGGCAGCATTTTGAGAGACCAAACTACGTTTTTTCACCAAAATAACTCCTAAGTCACTGGCCAGAGCGATGAACTTTTATCGTTGGCCCGTTTCGCATCGAACTAGGTCCAAACCGCTCCAACCTAGCCCTACAAGTTGTTTCGTCGCTTTTATCGCTCTTATACCGTTTCACATATTTCAAGTCCAAGCTTGGCCCATATCTTCTTAAGAAACTATGAAGGCCGATTTCGAGGGCCCAAACTACATTTTTTCACCAAAATAACTCATCAGTCGTGGCTTATAGCTATGAGTTTTGGTTGTTGGCCCGTTTCGTATAAACCTAGGTCCAAACGAACTCAAACCTAGCCTCGACAGCTTTTCCATCGCTTTTATCACACTCATACCGTTTCACGTATTCCAACTCTAGTTGGCCCGTATCTTCTCGACAAACTATGAAGGAAGATTTTGAGAGCCCAAACTACGTTTTTTCACCAAAATAACTCATAAGTCATGGCTTATAGTTACGAGTTTTGGTCGTTGGCCCGTTTTCGTAAAACTAGGTGCAAACAAATTTCAAGCCTAGCCTTACAGCTTTTTCCATCAGCTTTTATCACACTCATATCGTTTTACGTATTCCAACTCCAAGCTAGCTCCGTATCTTCGACAAAATATGAAGACCGATTTCGAGAGCCCAAACTACCTTTTTTCACCAAAATAACTCGTAAGTCACGGCTAGAGCGATGAGCTTTTGTCGTTGGCCCATTTCGCATCGAACCAGGTCCAAACCGCTCCAACCTAGCCCTACAAGATGTTTCGTCAGCTTTTATCGCTCTCATACCGTTTTACGTATTCCAAGTCCAGCTTGGCCCATATCTTCTTAAAAACTACGAAGGCCGATTTTGAGAGCCCAAACTACATTTTTTCACTAAAATAACTCATAAGTCATGGCTTATAGCTATGAGTTTTGGTTGTTGGCCCGTTTCGTATAAACATAGGTCCAAACAAATCTCAAACCTAGCCTCGACAGCTTTTCCATCGCTTTTATCACACTCATACCGTTTCACGTATTCCAACTCTAGCTGGCTCGTATCTTCCCGACAAACTATGAAGGTCAATTTTGAGAGCCCAAACTACGTTTGTTTCACCAAAATAACTCATAAGTCATGGCTTATAGCTACGAGTTTTGGTCGTTGGCCCGTTTCCGTAGAACTAGGTCCAAACCGCTCTAACCTAGCCTTACAGCTTTTTTCATCAGCTTTTATCACACTCATATCGTTTTACGTATTCCAACTCCAGCTATCCCGTATCTTCGACAAACTATGAAGACCGATTTCGAGAACACAAACAACCTTTTTTCACCAAAATAACTAGTAAGTCAAGGCTTAGAGCGATGAGCTTTTATCGTTGGCCCGTTTCGCATCGAACTCGGTCCAAACTCGCTCCAACGTAGCCCTACAGTGTTTCGTCGCTTTTATCGCTCTCATATCGTTTCACGTATTCCAAGTCCAAGCTTGGCCCATATCTTCTCAAAAACTATGAAGGCCGATTTTTAGGGCCCAAACCGTAGTTTTTCACCAAAATAACTCATAAGTCGTGGCTTATAACTACGAGTTTTGGTTGTTGGCCCATTTCGTATAGACATAGGTCCAAACAAATCTCAAACCTAGCCTAACAGCTTTTCCATCGCTTTTATCACACTCATACCGTTTCACGTATTCCAACTCTAGTTAGTCCGTATCTTCCCGACAAACTACGAAGGCAGCATTTTGAGAGCCCAAACTACGTTTTTTCACCAAAATAACTCATAAGTCATGGCTTATAGCTACGAGTTTTGGTCGTTCGCCCGTTTTCGTAGAACTAGGTCCAAACAAATCTCAAACCTAGCCTTATAGTTTTTTCATCAGCTGTTTATCACACTCATATCGTTTTACGTATTCCAACTCCAAGCTTAGCCCGTATCTTCTTGACAAACTATGAAGACCGATTTCGAGAGCCCAAACTACCTTTTTTCACCAAAATAACTCGTAAGTCACGGCTAGAGCGATGAGCTTTTGTCGTTAGCCCATTTCGCATCGAACTAGGTCCAAACCGCTCCAACCTAGCCCTACGTTGTTTCGTCGCTTTTATCGCTCTCATACCGTTTCACGTATTCCAAGTCCAACTTGGCCCATGTCTTCTTAAAAACTATGAAGGCCGGTTTCGAGGGCCCAAACTACATTTTTTCACCAAAATAACTCATCAGTCATGGCTTATAGCTATGAGTTTTGGTTGTTGGCCCGTTTCGTATAAACCTAGGTCCAAAAAGCTCAAACCTAGCCTCGAAAGTTTTTCCATCGCTTTTATCACACTCATACCGTTTCACGTATTCCAACTCTAGTTGGCCCGTATCTTCCCGACAAACTATGAAGGAAGATTTTGAGAGCCCAAACTACGTTTTTTCACCAAAATAACTCATAAGTCAAGGCTTATAGCTATGAGTTTTGGTCATTGGCCCGTTTCCGATGGAACTAGGTCTAAACAAATTTCAAACCTAGCCTTACAAGCTTTTTTCATCGCTTTTATCACACTCATATCGTTTCACGTATTCCAACTCCGTTAGCTAGCATTTTCGTGACAAACTATGAAAACCGATTTTAAGAGCCCAAACTACTTTTTCTCACCAAAATAACTCGTAAGTCACGCTTATAGCGATGAGCTTTTGCCGTTCTCCCCCATTTCGCATCGAACTAGGTCCAAACCGCTCCAACCTAACCCGACAGTTGTTTCGTCGCTTTTATCGCTCTTATTCCTTTTCATGTATTCTAAGTCCAATTGGCCCATATCTTTTTAAAAACTATAAAGGCCGATTTTGAGGGCTCAAACTATATTTTTTCACCAAAATAACTCATAAGTCGTGGCTTATAGCTATGCGTTTTAGATGTTGGCCCGTTTCGTATAGTACCTAGGTCCAAACAAATCTCAAACCTAGCCTCGACAGTTTTCTATCGCTTTTATCACACTCATACCGTTTCACCTATTCCAACTCTAGCTTGGCTCGTATCTTCTGACAAACTATGAAGGAAGATTTTGATAGCCCAAACTATGTTTTTTCAACAAAATAACTCATAAGTCATGGCTTATAGCTATGAGTTTTGGTCATTGGCCTCGTTTTCCGTAGAACTAGGTCCAAACAAATCTCAAACCTAGCCTTATAGTTTTTTCATCAGCTTTTATCACACTCATATCGTTTTACGTATTCCAACTCCAGCTTAACCCGTATCTTCTGACAAACTATGAAGACCGATTTTGAGAGCCCAAACTACCTTTCTTCACCAAAATAACTCGTAAGTCACGGCTTAGAGCGATGAGCGATAAAAGTTGGCACGTTTCGCATCGTACTCAGGTCCAAACTCGCTCCAACGTAGCCCTACAGTGTTTCGTCGCTTTTATCGCTCTCATACCATTTCACGTATTCCATGTCCAAGCTTGGCCCATATCTTCTCAAAAACTATGAAGGCAGCATTTTTAGGGCCCAAACTATATTTTTTCACCAAAATAACTCATAAGTCGTGGCCGATAGCTACGAGTTTTGGTTGTTAGCCCGTTTCGTATAGACTCTAGGTCCAAACAAATCTCAAACCTAGCCTTACAAACTTTTCCATCGCTTTTATCACACTCATACCGTTTCACGTATTCCAACTCTAGTTGGCCCGTATCTTCTTGACAAACTATGAAGGCAGCATTTTGAGAGCCCAAACTACGTTTTTTCACAAAAATAACTCATAAGTCATGGCTTATAGGTACGAGTATTGGTCGTTGGCCCGTTTTCGTAGAACTAGGTCCAAACAAACTTCAAACCTAGCCTTACAGCTTTTTTCATCAGCTTTTATCACACTCATATCGTTTTACGTATTCCAACTCCAGCTATCCCGGATCTTCTGACAAACTATGAAGACCGATTTTGAGAGCCCAAACTACCTTTTTTCACCAAAATAACTCGTAAGTCACGGCTAGAGCGATGAACTTTTGTCGTTGGCCCGTTTCGTATCAAACTAGGTCCAAACCGCTCCAACCTAGCCCTACAAGTTGTTTCGTCGCTTTTATCGCTCTCATACCGTTTTACGTATTTCAAGTCCAAGCTTGGCCCATATCTTCTTAAAAACTATGAAGGCCGATTTCGAGGGCCCAAACTACATTTTTTCACCAAAATAACTCATAAGTCGTGGCTTATAACTATGAGTTTTGGTTGTTGGCCCGTTTCGTATAGACATAGGTCCAAACATCTCAAACCTAGCCTAACAGCTTTTCCATCGCTTTTATCACACTCATACCGTTTCACGTATTCCAACTCTAGTTAGTCCGTATCTTCCCGACAAACTATGAAGGCAGCATTTTGAGAGCCCAAACTACGTTTTTTCACCAAAATAACTCATAAGTCATGGCTTATAGCTATGAGTTTTGGTCGTTCGCCCGTTTTCGATAGAACTAGGTCCAAACAAACTTCAAACCTAGCCTTACAGCTTTTTCATCGTTGTTTATCACACTCATATCGTTTTACGTATTCCAACTCCAAGCTAGCCCGTATCTTCTGAAAACTATGAAGACCGATTTTGAGAGCCCAAACTACCTTTTTTCACCAAAATAACTCGTAAGTCACGGCTAGAGCGATGAGCTTTTGTCGTTGGCCCATTTCGCATCGAACTAGGTCCAAACCGCTCCAACCTAGCCCTACAGTTGTTTCGTCGCTTTTATCGCTCTCATACCGTTTCACGTATTCCAAGTCCAAGTTTGCCCATATCTTCTTAAAAACTACGAAGGCCGATTTCGAGGGCCCAAACTACATTTTTTCACCAAAATAACTCATCAGCCGTGGCTTATAGCTATGAGTTTTGGTTGTTGGCCCGTTTCGTATAAACCTAGGTCCAAACAAACTTCAAACCTAGCCTCGACAGCTTTTTCCATCAGCTTTTATCACACTCATACCGTTTCACGTATTCCAACTCTAGTTGGCCCGTATCTTCGACAAACTATGAAGGAAGATTTTGAGAGCCCAAACTACGTTTTTTCACCAAAATAACTCATAAGTCATGGCTTATAGTTATGAGTTTTGGTCGTTGGCCCGTTTTCGTAGAAACTAGGTGCAAACAAACTCAAGCCTAGCCTTACAGCTTTTTCCATCAGCTTTTATCACACTCATATCGTTTTACGTATTCCAACTCCAGCTAGCCCGTATCTTCTGACAAAATATGAAGACCGATTTCGAGAGCCCAAACTACCTTTTTTCACCAAAATAACTCGTAAGTCACGGCTAGAGCGATGAGCTTTTGTCGTTGGCCCATTTCGCATCGAATCTAGGTCCAAACCGCTCCAACCTAGCCCTACAAGATGTTTCGTCGCTTTTATCGCTCTCATACCGTTTTACGTATTCCAAGTCCAAGCTTGGCCCATATCTTCTTAAAAAACTATGAAGGCCGATTTTGAGAGCCCAAACTACATTTTTTCACTAAAATAACTCATAAGTCATGGCTTATAGCTATGAGTTTTGGTTGTTGGTCCGTTTCGTATAAACATAGGTCCAAACAAACTTCAAACCTAGCCTCGACAGCTTTTCCATCAGCTTTTATCACACTCATACCGTTTCACGTATTCCAACTCTAGTTGGCTCCGTATCTTCCCGACAAACTATGAAGGTCAATTTCGAGAGCCCAAACTACGTTTGTTTCACCAAAATAACTCATAAGTCATGGCTTATAGCTATGAGTTTTGGTCGTTGGCCCGTTTCCTGTAGAACTAGGTCCAAACCGCTCTAACCTAGCCTTACAGCTTTTTCATCGCTTTTATCACACTCATATCGTTTTACGTATTCCAACTCCAGCTTATCCCGTATCTTCTGACAAACTATGAAGACCGATTTCGAGAACACAAACAACCTTTTTTCACCAAAATAACTAGTAAGTCAAGGCTTAGAGCGATGAGCTTTTATCGTTGGCCCGTTTCGCATCGAACCGGTCCAAACCGCTCCAACGTAGCCCTACATGTTTCGTCGCTTTTATCGCTCTCATATCGTTTCACGTATTCCAAGTCCAAGCTTGGCCCATATCTTCTCAAAAAACTATGAAGGCCGATTTTTAGGGCCCAAACCGTAGTTTTTCACCAAAATAACTCATAAGTCGCGCTTATAGCTATGAGTTTTGGTTGTTGGCCCGTTTCGTATAGACCTAGGTCCAAACAACTCAAACCTAGCCCGACAATTCTTCCATCGCTTTTATCAAACTCATACCGTTTCACGTATTCGAACTCTAGTTGGCCCGTATCTTCTGACAAACTATGAAGGCGCATTTTGAGAGACCAAACTACGTTTTTTCACCAAAATAACTCCTAAGTCACTGCTAGAGCGATGAACTTTTATCGTTGGCCCGTTTCGCATCGAACTAGGTCCAAACCGCTCCAACCTAGCCCTACAAGTTGTTTCGTCGCCTTTATCGCTCTTATACCGTTTCACATATTTCAAGTCCAAGCTTGGCCCATATCTTCTTAAGAAACTACGAAGGCCGATTTCGAGGGCCCAAACTACATTTTTTCACCAAAATAACTCATAAGTCGTGGCTTATAACTATGAGTTTTGGTTGTCGGCCCGTTTCGTATAGACATAGGTCCAAACAAATCTCAAACCTAGCCTAACAGCTTTTCCATCGCTTTTATCACACTCATACCGTTTTACGTATTCCAACTCTAGTTGGCTCGTATCTTCTTGACAAACTATGAAGGCAGCATTTTGAGAGACCAAACTACGTTTTTTCACCAAAATAACTCATAAGTCATGGCTTATAGGTATGAGTATTGGTCGTTGGCCCGTTTTCGTAGAACTAGGTCCAAACAAACTTCAAACCTAGCCTTACAGCTTTTTCATCAGCTTTTATCACACTCATATCGTTTTACGTATTCCAACTCCAGCTTATCCCGGATCTTCTTCACAAACTATGAAGACCGATTTCGAGAGCCCAAACTACCTTTTTTCACCAAAATAACTCGTAAGTCACGGCTAGAGCGATGAACTTTTGTCGTTGGCCCGTTTCGCATCGAACTAGGTCCAAACTCGCTCCAACCTAGCCTCTACAAGTTGTTTCGTCGCTTTTATCGCTCTTATACCGCTTCACGTATTTCAAGTCCAAGCTTGGCCCATATCTTCTTAAAAACTATGAAGGCCGATTTCGAGGGCCCAAACTACATTTTTTCACCAAAATAACTCATAAGTCGTGGCGTATAACTATGAGTTTTGGTTGTTGGCCCGTTTCGTATAGACATAGGTCCAAACAAATTTCAAACCTAGCCTAACAGCTTTTCCATCGCTTTTATCACACTCATACCGTTTCACGTATTCCAACTCTAGTTAGTCCGTATCTTCCCGACAAACTACGAAGGCAGCATTTTGGGAGCCCAAACTACGTTTTTTCACCAAAATAACTCATAAGTCATGGCTTATAGCTATGAGTTTTGGTCGTTCGCCCGTTTTCGTAGAACTAGGTCCAAACAAACTTCAAACCTAGCCTTACATTTTTTTCATCGTTGTTTATCACACTCATATCGTTTTACGTATTCCAACTCTAGCTAGCCCGTATCTTCTTGAAAAACTATGAAAACCGATTTCGAGAGCCCAAACTACCTTTTTTCACCAAAATAACTCGTAAGTCACGGCTAGAGCGATGAGCTTTTGTCGTTGGCCCATTTCGCATCGAACTAGGTCCAAACCGCTCCAACCTAGCCCTACAAGTTGTTTGGTCGGCTTTTATCGCTCTCATACCGTTTCACGTATTCCAAGTCCAAGCTTTGCCCATATCTTCTTAAAAACTATGAAGCGCCGGTTTCGAGGGCCCAAACAACATTTTTTGACCAAAATAACTCATCAATCGTGGCTTATAGCTATGAGTTTTGGTTGTTGGCCCGTTTCGTATAAACCTAGGTCCAAACAAATCTCAAACCTAGCCTCGACAGCTTTTCCATCGCTTTTATCACACTCATACCGTTTCACGTATTCCAACTCTAGCTTGGCCCGTATCTTCGACAAACTATGAAGGAAGATTTTGAGAGCCCAAACTACGTTTTTTCACCAAAATAACTCATAAGTCATGGCTTATAGTTATGAGTTTTTGTCGTTGGCCCGTTTTCGTAAAACTAGGTGCAAACAAATCTCAAGCCTAGCCTTACAAGCTTTTTCCATCAGCTTTTATCACACTCATATCGTTTTACGTATTCCAACTCCAAGCTAGCCCGTATCTTCGACAAAATATGAAGACCGATTTTGAGAGCCCAAACTACCTTTTTTCACCAAAATAACTCGTAAGTCACGCGCTAGAGCGACGAGCTTTTGTCGTTGGCCCATTTCGCATCGAACTAGGTCCAAACTCGCTCCAACCTAGCCCTACAAGTTGTTTCGTCGCTTTTATCGCTCTCATACCGTTTTACGTATTCCAAGTCCAAGCTTGGCCCATATCTTCTTAAAAACTACGAAGGCCGATTTTGAGAGCCCAAACTACATTTTTTCACTAAAATAACTCATAAGTCATGGCTTATAGCTATGAGTTTTGGTTGTTGGTCCGTTTCGTATAAACATAGGTCCAAACAAATCTCAAACCTAGCCTCGACAGCTTTTCCATCAGCTTTTATCACACTCATACCGTTTCACGTATTCCAACTCTAGCTTGGCTCCGTATCTTCCCGACAAACTATGAAGGTCAATTTTGAGAGCCCAAACTACGTTTGTTTCACCAAAATAACTCATAAGTCATGGCTTATAGCTATGAGTTTTGGTCGTTGGCCCGTTTCCGTAGAACTAGGTCCAAACCGCTCTAACCTAGCCTTACAGCTTTTTTCATCGCTTTTATCACACTCATATCGTTTTACGTATTCCAACTCCAAGCTATCCCGTATCTTCGACAAACTACGAAGACCGATTTCGAGAACACAAACAACCTTTTTTCACCAAAATAACTAGTAAGTCAAGGCTTAGAGCGATGAGCTTTTATCGTTGGCCCGTTTCGCATCGAACCGGTCCAAACCGCTCCAACGTAGCCCTACGAGTTTCGTCGCTTTATCGCTCTCATATCGTTTCACGTATTCCAAGTCCAAGCTTGGCCCATATCTTCTCAAAAACTATGAAGGCCGATTTTTAGGGCCCAAACCGTAGTTTTTCACCAAAATAACTCATAAGTCGCGCTTATAGCTATGAGTTTTGGTTGTTGGCCCGTTTCGTATAGACCTAGGTCCAAACAACTCAAACCTAGCCCGACAATTCTTCCATCGCTTTATCAAACTCATACCGTTTCACGTATTCGAACTCTAGTTGGCCCGTATCTTCGACAAACTATGAAGGCAGCATTTTGAGAGACCAAACTACGTTTTTTCACCAAAATAACTCCTAAGTCACTGCTAGAGCGATGAACTTTTATCGTTGGCCCGTTTCGCATCGAACTAGGTCCAAACCGCTCCAACCTAGCCTCTACAAGTTGTTTCGTCGCTTTTATCGCTCTTATACCGTTTCACGTATTTCAAGTCCAAGCTTGGCCCATATCTTCTTAAAAACTATGAAGGCCGGTTTCGAGGGCCCAAACTACATTTTTTCACCAAAATAACTCATAAGTCGTGGCTTATAACTATGAGTTTTGGTTGTCGGCCCGTTTCGTATAGACATAGGTCCAAACAAACTTCAAACCTAACCTAACAGCTTTTCCATCAATTTTTATCACACTCATACCGTTTTACGTATTCCAACTCTAGTTGGCTCGTATCTTCTTGACAAACTATGAAGGCAGCATTTTGAGAGACCAAACTACGTTTTTTCACCAAAATAACTCATAAGTCATGGCTTATAGGTATGAGTATCGGTCGTTGGCCCGTTTTCGTAGAACTAGGTCCAAACAACTCAAACCTAGCCTTACAGCTTTTTCATCAGCTTTTATCACACTCATATCGTTTTACGTATTCCAACTCCAAGCTATCCCGGATCTTCTTCACAAACTACGAAGACCGATTTCGAGAGCCCAAACTACCTTTTTTCACCAAAATAACTCGTAAGTCACGGCTAGAGCGATGAACTTTTGTCGTCGGCCCGTTTCGCATCGAACCAGGTCCAAACCGCTCCAACCTAGCCCTACAAGTTGTTTCGTCGCTTTTATCGCTCTCATATCGTTTCACGTATTCCACGTCCAAGTTGGCCCATATCTTCTCAAAAACTACGAAGGCCGATTTTTAGGGCCCAAACTCGTAGTTTTTCACCAAAATAACTCATAAGTCGCGGCTTATAGCTACGAGTTTTGGTTGTTGGCCCGTTTCGTATAAACATAGGTCCAAACAAACTCAAACCTAGCCTCGACAGCTTTTCCATCGCTTTTATCACACTCATACCGTTTCACGTATTCCAACTCTAGCTTGGCTCCGTATCTTCCCGACAAACTATGAAGGTCAATTTCGAGAGCCCAAACTACGTTTGTTTCACCAAAATAACTCATAAGTCATGGCTTATAGCTATGAGTTTTGGTCGTTGGCCCGTTTCCGTAGAACTAGGTCCAAACTCGCTCTAACCTAGCCTTACAGCTTTTTCATCGCTTTTATCACACTCATATCGTTTTACGTATTCCAACTCCAGCTTATCCCGTATCTTCTGACAAACTATGAAGACCGATTTCGAGAACACAAACAACCTTTTTTCACCAAAATAACTAGTAAGTCAAGGCTTAGAGCGATGAGCTTTTATCGTCGGCCCGTTTCGCATCGAACCGGTCCAAACCGCTCCAACGTAGCCCTACAGTGTTTCGTCGCTTTTATCGCTCTCATATCGTTTCACGTATTCCAAGTCCAAGCTTGGCCCATATCTTCTCAAAAACTATGAAGTGCCGATTTTTAGTGGCCCAAACTCGTAGTTTTTCACCAAAATAACTCATAAGTCGCGCTTATAGCTATGAGTTTTGGTTGTTGGCCCGTTTCGCATAGACCTAGGTCCAAACAACTCAAACCTAGCCCGACAATTCTTCCATCGCTTTTATCAAACTCATACCGTTTCACGTATTCGAACTCTAGTTGGCCCGTATCTTCGACAAACTATGAAGGCAGCATTTTGAGAGACCAAACTACGTTTTTTCACCAAAATAACTCCTAAGTCACGGCTTAGAGCGATGAACTTTTATCGTTGGCCCGTTTCGCATCGAACTAGGTCCAAACCGCTCCAACCTAGCCTCTACAAGTTGTTTCGTCGCTTTTATCGCTCTTATACCGTTTCACATATTTCAAGTCCAAGCTTGGCCCATATCTTCTTAAGAAACTATGAAGGCCGATTTCGAGGGCCCAAACTACATTTTTTCACCAAAATAACTCATAAGTCGTGGCTTATAACTATGAGTTTTGGTTGTTGGCCCGTTTCGTATAGACATAGGTCCAAACAAATTTCAAACCTAGCCTAACAGCTTTTCCATCGCTTTTATCACACTCATACCGTTTTACGTATTCCAACTCTAGTTGGCTCGTATCTTCTCGACAAACTATGAAGGCAGCATTTTGAGAGACCAAACTACGTTTTTTCACCAAAATAACTCATAAGTCATGGCTTATAGGTACTGAGTATTGGTCGTTGGCCCGTTTTCGTAGAACTAGGTCCAAACATACTCAAACCTAGCCTTACAAGCTTTTTCATCAGCTTTTATCACACTCATATCGTTTTACGTATTCCAACTCCAGCTTATCCCGATCTTCTTCACAAACTATGAAGACCGATTTCGAGAGCCCAAACTACCTTTTTTCACCAAAATAACTCGTAAGTCACGGCTAGAGCGATGAACTTTTGTCGTTGGCCCGTTTCGCATCGAACTAGGTCCAAACCGCTCCAACCTAGCCCTACAAGTTGTTTCGTCGCTTTATCGCTCTTATACCGCTTCACGTATTTCAAGTCCAAGCTTGGCCCATATCTTCTTAAAAACTACGAAGCGCCGATTTTGAGGGCCCAAACTACATTTTTTCACCAAAATAACTCATAAGTCGTGGCGTATAACTATGAGTTTTGGTTGTTGGCCCGTTTCGTATAGACATAGTCCAAACAAATCTCAAACCTAGCCTAACAGCTTTTCCATCGCTTTATCACACTCATACCGTTTCACGTATTCCAACTCTAGTTAGTCCGTATCTTCCCGACAAACTATGAAGGCAGCATTTTGGGAGCCCAAACTACGTTTTTTCACCAAAATAACTCATAAGTCATGGCTTATAGCTATGAGTTTTGGTCGTTCGCCCGTTTTCGTAGAACTAGGTCCAAACAAACTTCAAACCTAGCCTTACATTTTTTTCATCGTTGTTTATCACACTCATATCGTTTTACGTATTCCAACTCTAGCTAGCCCGTATCTTCTTGAAAAACTATGAAAACCGATTTCGAGAGCCCAAACTACCTTTTTTCACCAAAATAACTCGTAAGTCACGGCTAGAGCGATGAGCTTTTGTCGTTGGCCCATTTCGCATCGAACTAGGTCCAAACCGCTCCAACCTAGCCCTACAGTTGTTTCGTCGCTTTTATCGCTCTCATACCGTTTCACGTATTCCAAGTCCAAGCTTTGCCCATATCTTCTTAAAAACTATGAAGCGCCGGTTTCGAGGGCCCAAACAACATTTTTTGACCAAAATAACTCATCAATCGTGGCTTATAGCTATGAGTTTTGGTTGTTGGCCCGTTTCGTATAAACCTAGGTCCAAACAAATCTCAAACCTAGCCTCGACAGCTTTTCCATCGCTTTTATCACACTCATACCGTTTCACGTATTCCAACTCTAGTTGGCCCGTATCTTCGACAAACTATGAAGGAAGATTTTGAGAGCCCAAACTACGTTTTTTCACCAAAATAACTCATAAGTCATGGCTTATAGTTATGAGTTTTTGTCGTTGGCCCGTTTTCTGTAAAACTAGGTGCAAACAAATCTCAAGCCTAGCCTTACAGCTTTTTCCATCAGCTTTTATCACACTCATATCGTTTTACGTATTCCAACTCCAAGCTAGCCCGTATCTTCGACAAAATATGAAGACCGATTTTGAGAGCCCAAACTACCTTTTTTCACCAAAATAACTCGTAAGTCACGCTAGAGCGATGAGCTTTTGTCGTTGGCCCATTTCGCATCGAACTAGGTCCAAACCGCTCCAACCTAGCCCTACAAGTTGTTTCGTCGCTTTTATCGCTCTCATACCGTTTTACGTATTCCAAGTCCAAGCTTGGCCCATATCTTCTTAAAAACTATGAAGGCCGATTTTGAGAGCCCAAACTACATTTTTTCACTAAAATAACTCATAAGTCATGGCTTATAGCTATGAGTTTTGGTTGTTGGCCCGTTTCGTATAAACATAGGTCCAAACAAACTTCAAACCTAGCCTCGACAGCTTTTCCATCAGCTTTTATCACACTCATACCGTTTCACGTATTCCAACTCTAGCTTGGCTCCGTATCTTCCCGACAAACTACGAAGGTCAATTTTGAGAGCCCAAACTACGTTTGTTTCACCAAAATAACTCATAAGTCATGGCTTATAGCTATGAGTTTTGGTCGTTGGCCCGTTTCCGTAGAACCAGGTCCAAACCGCTCTAACCTAGCCTTACAGCTTTTTCATCGCTTTTATCACACTCATATCGTTTTACGTATTCCAACTCCAGCTATCCCGTATCTTCGACAAACTATGAAGACCGATTTCGAGAACACAAACAACCTTTTTTCACCAAAATAACTAGTAAGTCAAGGCTTAGAGCGATGAGCTTTTATCGTTGGCCCGTTTCGCATCGAACCGGTCCAAACCGCTCCAACGTAGCCCTACAGTGTTTCGTCGC
Source organism: Dovyalis caffra (assembly GCA_963924115.1). Taxonomy (NCBI): domain Eukaryota; kingdom Viridiplantae; phylum Streptophyta; class Magnoliopsida; order Malpighiales; family Salicaceae; genus Dovyalis; species Dovyalis caffra. The sequence goes on along the minus strand of CAWUPB010000812.1, from coordinate 41,646 downwards.
TTTTATCGCTCTCATATCGTTTCACGTATTCCAAGTCCAAGCTTGGCCCATATCTTCTCAAAAAACTATGAAGGCCGATTTTTAGGGCCCAAACCGTAGTTTTTCACCAAAATAACTCATAAGTCGCGCTTATAGCTATGAGTTTTGGTTGTTGGTCCGTTTCGTATAGACCTCAGGTCCAAACAACTCAAACCTAGCCTCGACAATTCTTCCATCGCTTTTATCAAACTCATACCGTTTCACGTATTCGAACTCTAGTTGGCCCGTATCTTCGACAAACTATGAAGGCGCATTTTGAGAGACCAAACTACGTTTTTTCACCAAAATAACTCCTAAGTCACGCGCTAGAGCGATGAACTTTTATCGTTGGCCCGTTTCGCATCGAACTAGGTCCAAACCGCTCCAACCTAGCCCTACAACGTTGTTTCGTCGCTTTTATCGCTCTTATACCGTTTCACGTATTTCAAGTCCAAGCTTGGCCCATATCTTCTTAAAAACTATGAAGGCCGGTTTCGAGGGCCCAAACTACATTTTTTCACCAAAATAACTCATAAGTCGTGGCTTATAACTATGAGTTTTGGTTGTTGGCCCGTTTCGTATAGACATAGGTCCAAATAAACTTCAAACCTAACCTAACAGCTTTTCCATCAATTTTTATCACACTCATACCGTTTTACGTATTCCAACTCTAGTTGGCTCGTATCTTCGACAAACTATGAAGGCAGCATTTTGAGAGACCAAACTACGTTTTTTCACCAAAATAACTCATAAGTCATGGCTTATAGGTATGAGTATCGGTCGTTGGCCCGTTTTCTGTAGAACTAGGTCCAAACAACTCAAACCTAGCCTTACAGCTTTTTCATCGCTTTTATCACACTCATATCGTTTTACGTATTCCAACTCCAAGCTTATCCCGCATCTTCTTCACAAACTATGAAGACCGATTTCGAGAGCCCAAACTACCTTTTTTCACCAAAATAACTCGTAAGTCACGGCTAGAGCGATGAACTTTTGTCGTCGGCCCGTTTCGCATCGAACTAGGTCCAAACCGCTCCAACCTAGCCCTACAAGTTGTTTCGTCGCTTTTATCGCTCTCATATCGTTTCACGTATTCCACGTCCAACTTGGCCCATATCTTCTCAAAAAACTATGAAGGCCGATTTTTAGGGCCCAAACCGTAGTTTTTCACCAAAATAACTCATAAGTCGTGGCTTATAACTACGAGTTTTGGTTGTTGGCCCGTTTCGTATAGACATAGTCCAAACAAACTTAAACCTAGCCTAACAGCTTTTCCATCGCTTTTATCACACTCATACCGTTTCACGTATTCCAACTCTAGTTAGTCCGTATCTTCCCGACAAACTACGAAGGCAGTAGTTTCGAGAGCCCAAACTACGTTTTTTCACCAAAATAACTCATAAGTCATGGCTTATAGCTATGAGTTTTGGTCGTTCGCCCGTTTTCTGTAGAACTAGGTCCAAACAAACTTCAAACCTAGCCTTATAGTTTTTTCATCGTTGTTTATCACACTCATATCGTTTTACGTATTCCAACTCCAAGCTAGCCCGTATCTTCTTGAAAAACTATGAAGACCGATTTCGAGAGCCCAAACTACCTTTTTTCACCAAAATAACTCGTAAGTCACGGCTTAGAGCGATGAGCTTTTGTCGTTAGCCCATTTCGCATCGAACTAGGTCCAAACCGCTCCAACCTAGCCCTACGTTGTTTCGTCGCTTTTATCGCTCTCATACCGTTTCACGTATTCCAAGTCCAAGCTTGGCCCATGTCTTCTTAAAAACTATGAAGGCCGGTTTCGAGGGCCCAAACTACATTTTTTCACCAAAATAACTCATCAGCCATGGCTTATAGCTATGAGTTTTGGTTGTTGGCCCGTTTCGTATAAACCTAGGTCCAAAAGCTCAAACCTAGCTCCGAAAGTTTTTCCATCGCTTTTATCACACTCGATACCGTTTCACGTATTCCAACTCTAGTTGGCCCGTATCTTCCCGACAAACTATGAAGGAAGATTTTGAGAGCCCAAACTACGTTTTTTCACCAAAATAACTCATAAGTCAAGGCTTATAGCTATGAGTTTTGGTCATTGGCCCGTTTCCGATGAGAACTAGGTCTAAACAAACTTCAAACCTAGCCTTACAAGCTTTTTTCATCGCTTTTATCACACTCATATCGTTTCACGTATTCCAACTCCGGTTAGCTAGCATTTTCGTGACAAACTATGAAAACCGATTTTAAGAGCCCAAACTACTTTTTCTCACCAAAATAACTCGTAAGTCACTGCTTATAGCGATGAGCTTTTGCCGTTCTCCCCCATTTCGCATCGAACTAGGTCCAAACCGCTCCAACCTAACCCGACGAGTGTTTCGTCGCTTTTATCGCTCTTATTCCTTTTCATGTATTCTAAGTCCAATTGGCCCATATCTTTTTAAAAACTATAAAGGCCGATTTTGAGGGCTCAAACTATATTTTTTCACCAAAATAACTCATAAGTCGTGGCTTATAGCTATGCGTTTTAGATGTTGGCCCGTTTCGTATAGACCTAGGTCCAAACAAATCTCAAACCTAGCCTCGACAGTTTTCTATCGCTTTTATCACACTCATACCGTTTCACCTATTCCAACTCTAGCTTGGCTCGTATCTTCGACAAACTATGAAGGAAGATTTTGATAGCCCAAACTATGTTTTTTCAACAAAATAACTCATAAGTCATGGCTTATAGCTATGAGTTTTGGTCATTGGCTCCGTTTTCCGTAGAACTAGGTCCAAACAAATCTCAAACCTAGCCTTATAGTTTTTTCATCAGCTTTTATCACACTCATATCGTTTTACGTATTCCAACTCCAGCTAACCCGTATCTTCTTGACAAACTATGAAGACCGATTTCGAGAGCCCAAACTACCTTTCTTCACCAAAATAACTCGTAAGTCACGGCTAGAGCGATGAGCGATAAAAGTTGGCACGTTTCGCATCGTACTCAGTCCAAACCGCTCCAACGTAGCCCTACAGGTTTCGTCGCTTTTATCGCTCTCATACCATTTCACGTATTCCATGTCCAAGCTTGGCCCATATCTTCTCAAAAACTATGAAGGCAGCATTTTTAGGGCCCAAACTATATTTTTTCACCAAAATAACTCATAAGTCGTGGCCGATAGCTATGAGTTTTGGTTGTTAGCCCGTTTCGTATAGACCTAGGTCCAAACAAACTTCAAACCTAGCCTTACAAGCTTTTCCATCGCTTTTATCACACTCATACCGTTTCACGTATTCCAACTCTAGTTGGCCCGTATCTTCGACAAACTATGAAGGCAGCATTTTGAGAGCCCAAACTACGTTTTTTCACAAAAATAACTCATAAGTCATGGCTTATAGGTATGAGTATTGGTCGTTGGCCCGTTTTCGTAGAACTAGGTCCAAACAAACTTCAAACCTAGCCTTACAGCTTTTTCATCAGCTTTTATCACACTCATATCGTTTTACGTATTCCAACTCCAGCTATCCCGGATCTTCTTGACAAACTATGAAGACCGATTTTGAGAGCCCAAACTACCTTTTTTCACCAAAATAACTCGTAAGTCACGGCTAGTAGCGATGAACTTTTATCGTTGGCCCGTTTCGTATCAAACTAGGTCCAAACCGCTCCAACCTAGCCCTACAAGTTGTTTCGTCGCTTTTATCGCTCTCATACCGTTTTACGTATTTCAAGTCCAAGCTTGGCCCATATCTTCTTAAAAACTATGAAGGCCGATTTCGAGGGCCCAAACTACATTTTTTCACCAAAATAACTCATAAGTCGTGGCTTATAACTATGAGTTTTGGTTGTCGGTCCGTTTCGTATAGACATAGGTCCAAACATCTCAAACCTAGCCTAACAGCTTTTCCATCGCTTTTATCACACTCATACCGTTTCACGTATTCCAACTCTAGTTAGTCCGTATCTTCCCGACAAACTATGAAGGCAGCATTTTGAGAGCCCAAACTACGTTTTTTCACCAAAATAACTCATAAGTCATGGCTTATAGCTATGAGTTTTGGTCGTTCGCCCGTTTTCGATAGAACTAGGTCCAAACAAACTTCAAACCTAGCCTTACAGCTTTTTTCATCGTTGTTTATCACACTCATATCGTTTTACGTATTCCAACTCCAGCTAGCCCGTATCTTCGAAAACTATGAAGACCGATTTCGAGAGCCCAAACTACCTTTTTTCACCAAAATAACTCGTAAGTCACGGCTAGAGCGATGAGCTTTTGTCGTTGGCCCATTTCGCATCGAACTAGGTCCAAACCGCTCCAACCTAGCCCTACAGTTGTTTCGTCGCTTTTATCGCTCTCATACCGTTTCACGTATTCCAAGTCCAAGTTTGCCCATATCTTCTTAAAAACTACGAAGCGCCGGTTTCGAGGGCCCAAACAACATTTTTTCACCAAAATAACTCATCAGCCGTGGCTTATAGCTATGAGTTTTGGTTGTTGGCCCGTTTCGTATAAACCTAGGTCCAAACAAATCTCAAACCTAGCCTCGACAGCTTTTTCCATCGCTTTTATCACACTCATACCGTTTCACGTATTCCAACTCTAAGTTGGCCCGTATCTTCGACAAACTATGAAGGAAGATTTTGAGAGCCCAAACTACGTTTTTTCACCAAAATAACTCATAAGTCATGGCTTATAGTTATGAGTTTTGGTCGTTGGCCCGTTTTCGTAAAACTAGGTGCAAACAAACTCAAGCCTAGCCTTACAGCTTTTTCCATCAGCTTTTATCACACTCATATCGTTTTACGTATTCCAACTCCAGCTAGCCCGTATCTTCTTGACAAAATATGAAGACCGATTTCGAGAGCCCAAACTACCTTTTTTCACCAAAATAACTCGTAAGTCACGGCTAGAGCGATGAGCTTTTGTCGTTGGCCCATTTCGCATCGAACTAGGTCCAAACCGCTCCAACCTAGCTCCTACAAGTTGTTTCGTCGCTTTTATCGCTCTCATACCGTTTTACGTATTCCAAGTCCAAGCTTGGCCCATATCTTCTTAAAAACTACGAAGGCCGATTTTGAGAGCCCAAACTACATTTTTTCACTAAAATAACTCATAAGTCATGGCTTATAGCTATGAGTTTTGGTCGTTGGTCCGTTTCGTATAAACATAGGTCCAAACAGATCTCAAACCTAGCCTCGACAGCTTTTCCATCAGCTTTTATCACACTCATACCGTTTCACGTATTCCAACTCTAGCTTGGCTCCGTATCTTCCCGACAAACTATGAAGGTCAATTTTGAGAGCCCAAACTACGTTTGTTTCACCAAAATAACTCATAAGTCATGGCTTATAGCTATGAGTTTTGGTCGTTGGCCCGTTTCCGTAGAACTAGGTCCAAACCGCTCTAACCTAGCCTTACAGCTTTTTCATCGCTTTTATCACACTCATATCGTTTTACGTATTCCAACTCCAGCTATCCCGTATCTTCGACAAACTATGAAGACCGATTTCGAGAACACAAACAACCTTTTTTCACCAAAATAACTAGTAAGTCAAGGCTTAGAGCGATGAGCTTTTATCGTTGGCCCGTTTCGCATCGAACCGGTCCAAACCGCTCCAACGTAGCCCTACAGTGTTTCGTCGCTTTTATCGCTCTCATATCGTTTCACGTATTCCAAGTCCAAGCTTGGCCCATATCTTCTCAAAAAACTATGAAGGCCGATTTTTAGGGCCCAAACCGTAGTTTTTCACCAAAATAACTCATAAGTCGCGCTTATAGCTATGAGTTTTGGTTGTCGGCCCGTTTCGTATAGACCTAGGTCCAAACAACTCAAACCTAGCCCGACAATTCTTCCATCGCTTTTATCAAACTCATACCGTTTCACGTATTCGAACTCTAGCTTGGCCCGTATCTTCGACAAACTATGAAGGCAGCATTTTGAGAGACCAAACTACGTTTTTTCACCAAAATAACTCCTAAGTCACTGCTAGAGCGATGAACTTTTATCGTTGGCCCGTTTCGCATCGAACTAGGTCCAAACCGCTCCAACCTAGCCCTACAAGTTGTTTCGTCGCTTTTATCGCTCTTATACCGTTTCACATATTTCAAGTCCAAGCTTGGCCCATATCTTCTTAAGAAACTATGAAGGCCGATTTCGAGGGCCCAAACTACATTTTTTCACCAAAATAACTCATAAGTCGTGGCTTATAACTATGAGTTTTGGTTGTTGGCCCGTTTCGTATAGACATAGGTCCAAACAAACTTCAAACCTAGCCTAACAGCTTTTCCATCGCTTTTATCACACTCATACCGTTTTACGTATTCCAACTCTAGCTTGGCTCGTATCTTCTGACAAACTATGAAGGCAGCATTTTGAGAGACCAAACTACGTTTTTTCACCAAAATAACTCATAAGTCATGGCTTATAGGTAATGAGTATTGGTCGTTGGCCCGTTTTCGTAGAACTAGGTCCAAACAAATCTCAAACCTAGCCTTACAAGCTTTTTCATCAGCTTTTATCACACTCATATCGTTTTACGTATTCCAACTCCAAGCTATCCCGATCTTCTTCACAAACTACGAAGACCGATTTCGAGAGCCCAAACTACCTTTTTTCACCAAAATAACTCGTAAGTCACTGCTTAGAGCGATGAACTTTTGTCGTTGGCCCGTTTCGCATCGAACTAGGTCCAAACCGCTCCAACCTAGCCTCTACAAGTTGTTTCGTCGCTTTTATCGCTCTTATACCGCTTCACGTATTTCAAGTCCAAGCTTGGCCCATATCTTCTTAAAAACTATGAAGGCCGATTTCGAGGGCCCAAACTACATTTTTTCACCAAAATAACTCATAAGTCGTGGCGTATAACTATGAGTTTTGGTTGTTGGCCCGTTTCGTATAGACATAGGTCCAAACAAACTTCAAACCTAGCCTAACAAGCTTTTCCATCGCTTTTATCACACTCATACCGTTTCACGTATTCCAACTCTAGTTAGTCCGTATCTTCCCGACAAACTATGAAGGCAGCATTTTGGGAGCCCAAACTACGTTTTTTCACCAAAATAACTCATAAGTCATGGCTTATAGCTATGAGTTTTCGTCGTTCGCCCGTTTTCGTAGAACTAGGTCCAAACAAATCTCAAACCTAGCCTTACAGCTTTTTTCATCGTTGTTTATCACACTCATATCGTTTTACGTATTCCAACTCCAGCTAGCCCGTATCTTCTTGAAAAACTATGAAAACCGATTTCGAGAGCCCAAACTACCTTTTTTCACCAAAATAACTCGTAAGTCACGGCTAGAGCGATGAGCTTTTGTCGTTGGCCCATTTCGCATCGAACTAGGTCCAAACCGCTCCAACCTAGCCCTACGTTGTTTTGTCGCTTTATCGCTCTCATACCGTTTCACGTATTCCAAGTCCAAGCTTTGCCCATATCTTCTTAAAAACTATGAAGGCCGGTTTCGAGGGCCCAAACAACATTTTTTGACCAAAATAACTCATCAGCCGTGGCTTATAGCTATGAGTTTTGGTTGTTGGTCCGTTTCGTATAAACCTAGGTCCAAACAAATCTCAAACCTAGCCTCGACAGCTTTTTCCATCGCTTTTATCACACTCATACCGTTTCACGTATTCCAACTCTAGTTGGCCCGTATCTTCTGACAAACTATGAAGGAAGATTTTGAGAGCCCAAACTACGTTTTTTCACCAAAATAACTCATAAGTCATGGCTTATAGTTATGAGTTTTGGTCGTTGGCCCGTTTTCGTAAAACTAGGTGCAAACAAATCTCAAACCTAGCCTTACAGCTTTTTCCATCAGCTTTTATCACACTCATATCGTTTTACGTATTCCAACTCCAAGCTAGCCCGTATCTTCGACAAAATATGAAGACCGATTTCGAGAGCCCAAACTACCTTTTTTCACCAAAATAACTCGTAAGTCACGGCTAGAGCGATGAGCTTTTGTCGTTGGCCCATTTCGCATCGAACTAGGTCCAAACCGCTCCAACCTAGCCCTATAAGTGTTTCGTCGCTTTTATCGCTCTCATACCGTTTTACGTATTCCAAGTCCAAGCTTGGCCCATATCTTCTTAAAAACTATGAAGGCCGATTTTGAGAGCCCAAACTACATTTTTTCACTAAAATAACTCATAAGTCATGGCTTATAGCTACGAGTTTTGGTTGTTGGCCCGTTTCGTATAAACATAGGTCCAAACAAATCTCAAACCTAGCTCGACAGCTTTTCCATCAGCTTTTATCACACTCATACCGTTTCACGTATTCCAACTCTAGCTTGGCTCCGTATCTTCCCGACAAACTATGAAGGTCAATTTTGAGAGCCCAAACTACGTTTGTTTCACCAAAATAACTCATAAGTCATGGCTTATAGCTATGAGTTTTCGTCGTTGGCCCGTTTCCGTAGAACTAGGTCCAAACCGCTCTAACCTAGCCTTACAGCTTTTTCATCAGCTTTTATCACACTCATATCGTTTTACGTATTCCAACTCCAAGCTATCCCGTATCTTCGACAAACTACGAAGACCGATTTCGAGAACACAAACAACCTTTTTTCACCAAAATAACTAGTAAGTCAAGGCTTAGAGCGATGAGCTTTTATCGTTGGCCCGTTTCGCATCGAACCGGTCCAAACCGCTCCAACGTAGCCCTACAGTGTTTCGTCGCTTTTATCGCTCTCATATCGTTTCACGTATTCCAAGTCCAAGCTTGGCCCATATCTTCTCAAAAACTATGAAGTGCCGATTTTTAGGGCCCAAACCGTAGTTTTTCACCAAAATAACTCATAAGTCGCGCTTATAGCTATGAGTTTTGGTTGTTGGTCCGTTTCGTATAGACTCTAGGTCCAAACAACTCAAACCTAGCCCGACAATTCTTCCATCGCTTTATCAAACTCATACCGTTTCACGTATTCGAACTCTAGCTTGGCCCGTATCTTCGACAAACTACGAAGGCGCATTTTGAGAGACCAAACTACGTTTTTTCACCAAAATAACTCCTAAGTCACTGCTTAGAGCGATGAACTTTTATCGTTGGCCCGTTTCGCATCGAACTAGGTCCAAACCGCTCCAACCTAGCCTCTACAAGTTGTTTCGTCGCTTTTATCGCTCTTATACCGTTTCACGTATTTCAAGTCCAAGCTTGGCCCATATCTTCTTAAAAACTACGAAGGCCGGTTTCGAGGGCCCAAACTACATTTTTTCACCAAAATAACTCATAAGTCGTGGCTTATAACTATGAGTTTTGGTTGTCGGCCCGTTTCGTATAGACATAGGTCCAAACATACCTCAAACCTAACCTAACAGCTTTTCCATCAATTTTTATCACACTCATACCGTTTTACGTATTCCAACTCTAGTTGGCTCGTATCTTCTGACAAACTATGAAGGCAGCATTTTGAGAGACCAAACTACGTTTTTTCACCAAAATAACTCATAAGTCATGGCTTATAGGTATGAGTATCGGTCGTTGGCCCGTTTTCGTAGAACTAGGTCCAAACAACTCAAACCTAGCCTTACAGCTTTTTCATCAGCTTTTATCACACTCATATCGTTTTATGTATTCCAACTCCAAGCTATCCCGATCTTCTTCACAAACTATGAAGACCGATTTCGAGAGCCCAAACTACCTTTTTTCACCAAAATAACTCGTAAGTCACGGCTAGAGCGATGAACTTTTGTCGTTGGCCCGTTTCGCATCGAACCAGGTCCAAACCGCTCCAACCTAGCCCTACAAGTTGTTTCGTCGCTTTATCGCTCTCATATCGTTTCACGTATTCCACGTCCAAATTGGCCCATATCTTCTCAAAAACTATGAAGGCCGATTTTTAGGGCCCAAACCGTAGTTTTTCACCAAAATAACTCATAAGTCGTGGCTTATAACTACGAGTTTTGGTTGTTGGCCCGTTTCGTATAGACATAGGTCCAAACAAACCTTAAACCTAGCCTAACAGCTTTTCCATCGCTTTTATCACACTCATACCGTTTCACGTATTCCAACTCTAGTTAGTCCGTATCTTCCCGACAAACTACGAAGGCAGCATTTCGAGAGCCCAAACTACGTTTTTTCACCAAAATAACTCATAAGTCATGGCTTATAGCTATGAGTTTTGGTCGTTCGCCCGTTTTCGTAGAACTAGGTCCAAACAAACTTCAAACCTAGCCTTATAGTTTTTTCATCGTTGTTTATCACACTCATATCGTTTTACGTATTCCAACTCCAAGCTAGCCCGTATCTTCTTGAAAAACTATGAAGACCGATTTTGAGAGCCCAAACTACCTTTTTTCACCAAAATAACTCGTAAGTCACGGCTAGAGCGATGAGCTTTTGTCGTTAGCCCATTTCGCATCGAACTAGGTCCAAACCGCTCCAACCTAGACCTCTACAGTTGTTTCGTCGCTTTTATCGCTCTCATACCGTTTCACGTATTCCAAGTCCAAGCTTGGCCCATGTCTTCTTAAAAACTACGAAGGCCGGTTTCGAGGGCCCAAACTACATTTTTTCACCAAAATAACTCATAAGTCGTGGCTTATAACTATGAGTTTTGGTTGTCAGTCCGTTTCGTATAGACATAGGTGCAAACAAATCTCAAACCTAGCCTCAACAGCTTTTCCATCGCTTTTATCACACTCATACCGTTTTACGTATTCCAACTCTAGTTGGCTCGTATCTTCTGACAAACTACGAAGGCAGCATTTTGAGAGACCAAACTACGTTTTTTCACCAAAATAACTCATAAGTCATGGCTTATAGGTATGAGTATTGGTCGTTGGCCCGTTTTCTAGTAGAACTAGGTCCAAACAAATCTCAAACCTAGCCTTACAGCTTTTTTCATCAGCTTTTATCACACTCATATCGTTTTACGTATTCCAACTCCAGCTTATCCCGCATCTTCTTCACAAACTATGAAGACCGATTTCGAGAGCCCAAACTACCTTTTTTCACCAAAATAACTCGTAAGTCACGGCTAGAGCGATGAACTTTTGTCGTTGGCCCGTTTCGCATCGAACTAGGTCCAAACTCGCTCCAACCTAGCCCTACAAGTTGTTTCGTCGCTTTTATCGCTCTCATATCGTTTCACGTATTCCAAGTCCAAGCTTGGCCCATATCTTCTCAAAAACTATGAAGGCCGATTTTTAGGGCCCAAACCGTAGTTTTTCACCAAAATAACTCATAAGTCGTGGCTTATAACTACGAGTTTTGGTTGTTGGCCCGTTTCGTATAGACATAGGTCCAAACACCTCAAACCTAGCCTAACAGCTTTTCCATCGCTTTTATCACACTCATACCGTTTCACGTATTCCAACTCTAGTTAGTCCGTATCTTCCCGACAAACTACGAAGGCAGCATTTTGAGAGCCCAAACTACGTTTTTTCACCAAAATAACTCATAAGTCATGGCTTTTAGCTATGAGTTTTGGTCGTTCGCCCGTTTTCGTAGAACCAGGTCCAAACAAATCTCAAACCTAGCCTTTATAGTTTTTTCATCGTTGTTTATCACACTCATATTGTTTTACGTATTCCAACTCCAAGCTAGCCCGTATCTTCTTGAAAACTATGAAGACCGATTTCGAGAGCCCAAACTACCTTTTTTCACCAAAATAACTCGTAAGTCACGGCTAGAGCGATGAGCTTTTGTCGTTAGCCCATTTCGCATCGAACTAGGTCCAAACCGCTCCAACCTAGCTCCTACAAGTTGTTTCGTCGCTTTTATCGCTCTCATACCGTTTCACGTATTCCAAGTCCAACTTGGCCCATGTCTTCTTAAAAACTATGAAGGCCGGTTTCGAGGGCCCAAACTACATTTTTTCACCAAAATAACTCATCGGCCGTGGCTTATAGCTACGAGTTTTGGTTGTCGGTCCGTTTCGTATAAACCTAGGTCCAAAAAGCTCAAACCTAGCCTCGAAAGTTTTTCCATCGCTTTTATCACACTCATACCGTTTCACGTATTCCAACTCTAGTTGGCCCGTATCTTCCCGACAAACTATGAAGGAAGATTTTGAGAGCCCAAACTATGTTTTTTCACCAAAATAACTCATAAGTCAAGGCTTATAGCTATGAGTTTTGGTCGTTGGCCCGTTTCCGATAGAACTAGGTCTAAACATACTTCAAACCTAGCCTTACAGCTTTTTTATCGCTTTTATCACACTCATATCGTTTCACGTATTCCAACTCCGTTAGCTAGCATTTTCGTGACAAACTATGAAAACCGATTTTAAGAGCCCAAACTACTTTTTCTCACCAAAATAACTCGTAAGTCACGGCTTATAGCGATGAGCTTTTGCCGTTCTCCCCCATTTCGCATCGAACTAGGTCCAAACCGCTCCAACCTAACCCGACAGTTGTTTCGTCGCTTTTATCGCTCTTATTCCTTTTCATGTATTCTAAGTCCAATTGGCCCATATCTTTTTAAAAACTATAAAGGCCGATTTCGAGGGCTCAAACAATATTTTTTCACCAAAATAACTCATAAGTCGTGGCTTATAGCTATGAGTTTTAGATGTTGGCCCGTTTCGTATAGACCTAGGTCCAAACAAACTCAAACCTAGCCCGACATGTTTTCTATCGCTTTTATCACACTCATACCGTTTCACCTATTCCAACTCTAGCTTGGCTCGTATCTTCGACAAACTATGAAGGAAGATTTTGATAGCCCAAACTATGTTTTTTCAACAAAATAACTCATAAGTCATGGCTTATAGCTATGAGTTTTGGTCATCGGCTCGTTTTCTCGTAGAACTAGGTCCAAACAAATCTCAAACCTAGCCTTATAGTTTTTTCATCAGCTTTTATCACACTCATATCGTTTTACGTATTCCAACTCCAAGCTAACCCGTATCTTCGACAAACTATGAAGACCGATTTTGAGAGCCCAAACTACCTTTCTTCACCAAAATAACTCGTAAGTCACGGCTAGAGCGATGAGCGATAAAAGTTGGCACGTTTCGCATCGTACTAGGTCCAAACCGCTCCAACGTAGCCCTACAGTGTTTCGCTCGCTTTTATCGCTCTCATACCATTTCACGTATTCCATGTCCAAGTTGGCCCATATCTTCTCAAAAACTATGAAGGCGCATTTTTAGGGCCCAAACTATATTTTTTCACCAAAATAACTCATAAGTCGTGGTCGATAGCTATGAGTTTTGGTTGTTAGCCCGTTTCGTATAGACTCTAGGTCCAAACAAACTTCAAACCTAGCCTTACAAACTTTTCCATCAGCTTTTATCACACTCATACCGTTTCACGTATTCCAACTCTAGCTTGGCCCGTATCTTCTTGACAAACTACGAAGGCAGCATTTTGAGAGCCCAAACTACGTTTTTTCACAAAAATAACTCATAAGTCATGGCTTATAGGTACGAGTATTGGTCGTTGGCCCGTTTTCGTAGAACTAGGTCCAAACAAATCTCAAACCTAGCCTTACAAGCTTTTTCATCAGCTTTTATCACACTCATATCGTTTTACGTATTCCAACTCCAGCTATCCCGGATCTTCTCGACAAACTATGAAGACCGATTTCGAGAGCCCAAACTACCTTTTTTCACCAAAATAACTCGTAAGTCACGGCTAGTAGCGATGAACTTTTGTCGTTGGCCCGTTTCGTATCAAACTAGGTCCAAACCGCTCCAACCTAGCCCTACAGTTGTTTCGTCGCTTTTATCGCTCTCATACCGTTTTACGTATTTCAAGTCCAAGCTTGGCCCATATCTTCTTAAAAAACTATGAAGGCCGATTTCGAGGGCCCAAACTACATTTTTTCACCAAAATAACTCATAAGTCGTGGCTTATAACTATGAGTTTTGGTTGTCGGCCCGTTTCGTATAGACATAGGTCCAAACATCTCAAACCTAGCCTAACAGCTTTTCCATCGCTTTTATCACACTCATACCGTTTCACGTATTCCAACTCTAGTTAGTCCGTATCTTCCCGAAAACTACGAAGGCAGCATTTTGAGAGCCCAAACTACGTTTTTTCACCAAAATAACTCATAAGTCCCGGCTTATAGCTATGAGTTTTGGTCGTTCGCCCGTTTTCTGTAGAACTAGGTCCAAACAAACTTCAAACCTAGCCTTACAGCTTTTTTCATCGTTGTTTATCACACTCATATCGTTTTACGTATTCCAACTCCAGCTAGCCCGTATCTTCTTGAAAAACTATGAAGACCGATTTCGAGAGCCCAAACTACCTTTTTTCACCAAAATAACTCGTAAGTCACGGCTAGTAGCGATGAGCTTTTGTCGTTGGCCCATTTCGCATCGAACTAGGTCCAAACCGCTCCAACCTAGCCTCTACAAGTTGTTTCGTCGCTTTTATCGCTCTCATACCGTTTCACGTATTCCAAGTCTAGCTTGGCCCATATCTTCTTAAAAACTACGAAGGCCGGTTTTCAAGGCCTAAACTACATTTTTTCACCAAAATAACTCATCAGCCGTGACTTATAGCTATGAGTTTTGGTTGTTGGCCCGTTTCGTATAAACCTAGGTCCAAACAAACTTCAAACCTAGCCTCGACAGCTTTTCCATCGCTTTTATCACACTCATACCGTTTCACGTATTCCAACTCTAGCTTGGCCCGTATCTTCTGACAAACTATGAAAGCAGCATTTTGAGAGCCCAAACTACGTTTGTTTCACCAAAATAACTCATAAGTCATGGCTTATAGCTATGAGTTTTGGTCGTCGGTCCGTTTCCGTAGAACTAGGTCCAAACAGTACTCAAACCTAGCCTTACAAGCTTTTTTCATCAGCTTTTATCACACTCATATCGTTTTACGTATTCCAACTCCAGCTATCCCGGATCTTCTCGACAAACTATGAAGACCGATTTTGAGAGCCCAAACTACCTTTTTTCACCAAAATAACTCGTAAGTCACGGCTAGAGCGATGAACTTTTGTCGTTGGCCCGTTTCGTATCAAACTAGGTCCAAACCGCTCCAACCTAGCCCTACAAGTTGTTTCGTCGCTTTTATCGCTCTCATACCGTTTTACGTATTTCAAGTCCAAGCTTGGCCCATATCTTCTTAAAAACTATGAAGGCCGATTTCGAGGGCCCAAACTACATTTTTTCACCAAAATAACTCATAAGTCGTGGCTTATAACTATGAGTTTTGGTTGTTGGCCCGTTTCGTATAGACATAGGTCCAAACATCTCAAACCTAGCCTAACAGCTTTTCCATGAGTTTTTCTCACACTCATACCGTTTCACGTATTCCAACTCTAGTTAGTCCGTATCTTCCCGACAAACTATGAAGGCAGCATTTTGAGAGCCCAAACTACGTTTTTTCACCAAAATAACTCATAAGTCATGGCTTATAGCTATGAGTTTTGGTCGTTCGCCCGTTTTCGTAGAACTAGGTCCAAACAAACTTCAAACCTAGCCTTACAGCTTTTTTCATCGTTGTTTATCACACTCATATCGTTTTACGTATTCCAACTCCAGCTAGCCCGTATCTTCTTGAAAAACTATGAAGACCGATTTCGAGAGCCCAAACTACCTTTTTTCACCAAAATAACTCGTAAGTCACGGCTAGAGCGATGAGCTTTTGTCGTTGGCCCATTTCGCATCGAACTAGGTCCAAACCGCTCCAACCTAGCCCTACAGTTGTTTCGTCGCTTTTATCGCTCTCATACCGTTTCACGTATTCCAAGTCCAAGCTTTGCCCATATCTTCTTAAAAACTATGAAGGCCGGTTTCGAGGGCCCAAACAACATTTTTTCACCAAAATAACTCATCAGCCGTGGCTTATAGCTATGAGTTTTGGTTGTTGGCCCGTTTCGTATAAACCTAGGTCCAAACAAATCTCAAACCTAGCCTCGACAGCTTTTTCCATCAGCTTTTATCACACTCATACCGTTTCACGTATTCCAACTCTAGCTTGGCCCGTATCTTCGACAAACTATGAAGGAAGATTTTGAGAGCCCAAACTACGTTTTTTCACCAAAATAACTCATAAGTCATGGCTTATAGTTATGAGTTTTGGTCGTTGGCCCGTTTTCGTAAAACTAGGTGCAAACAAATCTCAAACCTAGCCTTACAGCTTTTTCCATCGCTTTTATCACACTCATATCGTTTTACGTATTCCAACTCCAAGCTAGCCCGTATCTTCGACAAAATATGAAGACCGATTTCGAGAGCCCAAACTACCTTTTTTCACCAAAATAACTCGTAAGTCACGGCTAGAGCGATGAGCTTTTGTCGTTGGCCCATTTCGCATCGAACTAGGTCCAAACCGCTCCAACCTAGCCCTACAAGTTGTTTTGTCGCTTTTATCGCTCTCATACCGTTTTACGTATTCCAAGTCCAAGCTTGGCCCATATCTTCTTAAAAACTACGAAGGCCGATTTTGAGAGCCCAAACTACATTTTTTCACTAAAATAACTCATAAGTCATGGCTTATAGCTATGAGTTTTGGTCGTTGGTCCGTTTCGTATAAACATAGGTCCAAACAAACTCAAACCTAGCTCGACAGCTTTTCCATCAGCTTTTATCACACTCATACCGTTTCACGTATTCCAACTCTAGTTGGCTCCGTATCTTCCGACAAACTACGAAGGTCAATTTTGAGAGCCCAAACTACGTTTGTTTCACTAAAATAACTCATAAGTCATGGCTTATAGCTATGAGTTTTGGTCGTTGGCCCGTTTCCGTAGGAACCAGGTCCAAACCGCTCTAACCTAGCCTTACAAGCTTTTTCATCAGCTTTTATCACACTCATATCGTTTTACGTATTCCAACTCCAGCTATCCCGTATCTTCGACAAACTATGAAGACCGATTTCGAGAACACAAAAAACCTTTTTTCACCAAAATAACTAGTAAGTCAAGGCTTAGAGCGATGAGCTTTTATCGTTGGCCCGTTTCGCATCGAACCGGTCCAAACCGCTCCAACGTAGCCCTACAGTTTCGTCGCTTTTATCGCTCTCATATCGTTTCACGTATTCCAAGTCCAAGCTTGGCCCATATCTTCTCAAAAACTATGAAGGCCGATTTTTAGTGGCCCAAACCGTAGTTTTTCACCAAAATAACTCATAAGTCGCGCTTATAGCTATGAGTTTTGGTTGTTGGTCCGTTTCGTATAGACCTAGGTCCAAACAACTCAAACCTAGCCCGACAATTCTTCCATCGCTTTTATCAAACTCATACCGTTTCACGTATTCGAACTCTAGCTTGGCCCGTATCTTCGACAAACTATGAAGGCGCATTTTGAGAGACCAAACTACGTTTTTTCACCAAAATAACTCCTAAGTCACGGCTAGAGCGATGAACTTTTATCGTTGGCCCGTTTCGCATCGAACTAGGTCCAAACTCGCTCCAACCTAGCCCTACAAGTTGTTTCGTCGCTTTTATCGCTCTTATACCGTTTCACGTATTTCAAGTCCAAGCTTGGCCCATATCTTCTTAAAAACTATGAAGGCCGATTTCGAGGGCCCAAACTACATTTTTTCACCAAAATAACTCATAAGTCGTGGCTTATAACTATGAGTTTTGGTTGTTGGCCCGTTTCGTATAGACATAGGTCCAAACAAATCTCAAACCTAGCCTAACAGCTTTTCCATCAGCTTTTATCACACTCATACCGTTTTACGTATTCCAACTCTAGTTGGCTCGTATCTTCGACAAACTACGAAGACAGCATTTTGAGAGACCAAACTACGTTTTTTCACCAAAATAACTCATAAGTCATGGCTTATAGGTACGAGTATTGGTCGTTGGCCCGTTTTCTGTAGAACTAGGTCCAAACAAACTTCAAACCTAGCCTTACAGCTTTTTTCATCAGCTTTTATCACACTCATATCGTTTGACGTATTCCAACTCCAAGCTATCCCGGATCTTCTTCACAAACTATGAAGACCGATTTCGAGAGCCCAAACTACCTTTTTTCACCAAAATAACTCGTAAGTCACGCGCTAGAGCGATGAACTTTTGTCGTTGGCCCGTTTCGCATCGAACTAGGTCCAAACCGCTCCAACCTAGCCCTACAAGTTGTTTCGTCGCTTTTATCGCTCTTATACCGTTTCACGTATTTCAAGTCCAAGCTTGGCCCATATCTTCTTAAAAACTATGAAGGCCGATTTCGAGGGCCCAAACTACATATTTTCACCAAAATAACTCATAAGTCGTGGCGTATAACTACGAGTTTTGGTTGTCGGCCCGTTTCGTATAGACATAGGTCCAAACAAGCTCAAACCTAGCCTAACAGCTTTTCCATCGCTTTTATCACACTCATACCGTTTCACGTATTCCAACTCTAGTTAGTCCGTATCTTCCCGACAAACTATGAAGGAAGATTTTGAGAGCCCAAACTACGTTTTTTAACCAAAATAACTCATAAGTCAAGGCTTATAGCTATGAGTTTTGGTCGTTGGCCCGTTTCCGATGTAACTAGGTCTAAACAAACTTCAAACCTAGCCTTACAGCTTTTTTCATCGCTTTTATCACACTCATATCGTTTCACGTATTCCAACTCCGTTAGCTAGCATTTTCGTGACAAACTATGAAAACCGATTTTAAGAGCCCAAACTACTTTTTCTCACCAAAATAACTCGTAAGTCACGCTTATAGCCGATGAGCTTTTGCCGTTCTCCCCCATTTCGCATCGAACTACGTCCAAACCGCTCCAACCTAACCCGATAGTGTTTCGTCGCTTTTATCGCTCTTATTCCTTTTCATGTATTCTAAGTCCAATTGGCCCATATCTTTTTAAAAACTATAAAGGCCGATTTCGAGGGCTCAAACTATATTTTTTCACCAAAATAACTCATAAGTCGTGGCTTATAGCTATG
Source organism: Dovyalis caffra (assembly GCA_963924115.1). Taxonomy (NCBI): domain Eukaryota; kingdom Viridiplantae; phylum Streptophyta; class Magnoliopsida; order Malpighiales; family Salicaceae; genus Dovyalis; species Dovyalis caffra. The sequence goes on along the minus strand of CAWUPB010000812.1, from coordinate 22,862 downwards.
AGTTTTAGATGTTGGCCCGTTTCGTATAGACCTAGGTCCAAATAAATCTCAAACCTAGCCTCGACATGTTTTCTATCGCTTTTATCACACTCATACCGTTTCACCTATTCCAACTCTAGCTTGGCTCGTATCTTCGACAAACTATGAAGGAAGATTTTGATAGCCCAAACTATGTTTTTTCAACAAAATAACTCATAAGTCATGGCTTATAGCTATGAGTTTTGGTCATCGGCCCGTTTTCTCGTAGAACTAGGTCCAAACAAACTTCAAACCTAGCCTTATAGTTTTTTCATCGCTTTTATCACACTCATATTGTTTTACGTATTCCAACTCCAGCTTAACCCGTATCTTCGACAAACTATGAAGACCGATTTCGAGAGCCCAAACTACCTTTCTTCACCAAAATAACTCGTAAGTCACGGCTAGAGCGATGAGCGATAAAAGTTGGCACGTTTCGCATCGTACTCAGTCCAAACCGCTCCAACGTAGCCCTACAGTTTCGTCGCTTTTATCGCTCTCATACCATTTCACGTATTCCATGTCCAAGTTGGCCCATATCTTCTCAAAAACTATGAAGGCAGCATTTTTAGGGCCCAAACTATATTTTTTCACCAAAATAACTCATAAGTCGTGGCCGATAGCTATGAGTTTTGGTTGTTAGCCCGTTTCGTATAGACTCTAGGTCCAAACAAATCTCAAACCTAGCCTTACAGACTTTTCCATCGCTTTTATCACACTCATACCGTTTCACGTATTCCAACTCTAGTTGGCCCGTATCTTCTTGACAAACTATGAAGGCAGCATTTTGAGAGCCCAAACTACGTTTTTTCACAAAAATAACTCATAAGTCATGGCTTATAGGTATGAGTATTGGTCGTTAGCCCGTTTTCGTAGAACTAGGTCCAAACAAACTTCAAACCTAGCCTTACAGCTTTTTCATCAGCTTTTATCACACTCATATCGTTTTACGTATTCCAACTCCAGCTTATCCCGGATCTTCTGACAAACTATGAAGACCGATTTTGAGAGCCCAAACTACCTTTTTTCACCAAAATAACTCGTAAGTCACGCGCTAGAGCGATGAACTTTTGTCGTTGGCCCGTTTCGTATCAAACTAGGTCCAAACCGCTCCAACCTAGCCCTACAAGTTGTTTCGTCGCTTTTATCGCTCTCATACCGTTTTACGTATTTCAAGTCCAAGCTTGGCCCATATCTTCTTAAAAACTATGAAGGCCGATTTCGAGGGCCCAAACTACATTTTTTCACCAAAATAACTCATAAGTCGTGGCTTATAACTATGAGTTTTGGTTGTTGGCCCGTTTCGTATAGACATAGGTCCAAACATCTCAAACCTAGCCTAACAAGCTTTTCCATGAGTTTTTCTCACACTCATACCGTTTCACGTATTCCAACTCTAGTTAGTCCGTATCTTCCCGACAAACTACGAAGGCAGCATTTTGAGAGCCCAAACTACGTTTTTTCACCAAAATAACTCATAAGTCATGGCTTATAGCTATGAGTTTTGGTCGTTCGCCCGTTTTCGTAGAACTAGGTCCAAACGAACTCAAACCTAGCCTTACAGCTTTTTTCATCGTTGTTTATCACACTCATATCGTTTTACGTATTCCAACTCCAAGCTAGCCCGTATCTTCGAAAACTACGAAGACCGATTTCGAGAGCCCAAACTACCTTTTTTCACCAAAATAACTCGTAAGTCACGGCTAGAGCGATGAGCTTTTGTCGTTGGCCCATTTCGCATCGAACTAGGTCCAAACCGCTCCAACCTAGCCCTACAAGTTGTTTCGTCGCTTTTATCGCTCTCATACCGTTTCACGTATTCCAAGTCTAGCTTGGCCCATATCTTCTTAAAAAACTATGAAGCGCCGGTTTCGAGGGCCTAAATTACATTTTTTCACCAAAACAACTCATCAGCCGTGACTTATAGCTATGAGTTTTGGTTGTTGGCCCGTTTCGTATAAACCTAGGTCCAAACAAACCTCAAACCTAGCCTCGACAGCTTTTCCATCAGCTTTTATCACACTCATACCGTTTCACGTATTCCAACTCTAGTTGGCCCGTATCTTCGACAAACTATGAAGGCAGCATTTTGAGAGCCCAAACTACGTTTTTTCACCAAAATAACTCATAAGTCATGGCTTATAGTTATGAGTTTTGGTCGTTGGCCCGTTTTCGTAGAAACTAGGTGCAAACAAATCTCAAACCTAGCCTTACAAGCTTTTTCATCAGCTTTTATCACACTCATATCGTTTTACGTATTCCAACTCCAGCTTAGCCCGTATCTTCTTAACAAAATATGAAGACCGATTTCGAGAGCCCAAACTACCTTTTTTCACCAAAATAACTCGTAAGTCACGGCTAGAGCGATGAGCTTTTGTCGTTGGCCCATTTCGCATCGAACTAGGTCCAAACTCGCTCCAACCTAGCCCTACAAGTAGTTTCGTCGCTTTTATCGCTCTCATACCGTTTCACGTATTCCAAGTCTAGTTGGCCCATATCTTCTTAAAAACTACGAAGGCCGGTTTCGAGGGCCTAAATTACATTTTTTCACCAAAACAACTCATCAAGCCGTGACTTATAGCTATGAGTTTTGGTTGTTGGCCCGTTTCGTATAAACCTAGGTCCAAACAAACCTCAAACCTAGCCTCGACAGCTTTTCCATCAGCTTTTATCACACTCATACCGTTTCACGTATTCCAACTCTAGCTTGGCTCCGTATCTTCCCGACAAACTATGAAGGCAAATTTCGAGAGCCCAAACTACGTTTGTTTCACCAAAATAACTCATAAGTCATGGCTTATAGCTATGAGTTTTGGTCGTTGGCCCGTTTCCGTAGAACTAGGTCCAAACCGCTCTAACCTAGCCTTACAGCTTTTTTCATCAGCTTTTATCACACTCATATCGTTTTACGTATTCCAACTCCAGCTATCCCGTATCTTCGACAAACTACGAAGACCGATTTCGAGAACACAAACAACCTTTTTTCACCAAAATAACTAGTAAGTCACGGCTAGAGCGATGAGCTTTTATCGTTGGCCCGTTTCGCATCGAACCGGTCCAAACCGCTCCAACGTAGCCCTACATGTTTCGTCGCTTTTATCGCTCTCATATCGTTTCACGTATTCCAAGTCCAAGCTTGGCCCATATCTTCTCAAAAACTATGAAGGCCGATTTTTAGTGGCCCAAACTCGTAGTTTTTCACCAAAATAACTCATAAGTCGCGCTTATAGCTATGAGTTTTGGTTGTTGGCCCGTTTCGCATAGACCTAGGTCCAAACAACTCAAACCTAGCCCGACAATTCTTCCATCGCTTTTATCAAACTCATACCGTTTCACGTATTCGAACTCTAGTTGGCCCGTATCTTCGACAAACTATGAAGGCAGCATTTTGAGAGACCAAACTACGTTTTTTCACCAAAATAACTCCTAAGTCACTGCTTAGAGCGATGAACTTTTATCGTTGGCCCGTTTCGCATCGAACTAGGTCCAAACCGCTCCAACCTAGCCTCTACAAGTTGTTTCGTCGCTTTTATCGCTCTTATACCGTTTCACGTATTTCAAGTCCAACTTGGCCCATATCTTCTTAAGAAACTATGAAGGCCGATTTCGAGGGCCCAAACTACATTTTTTCACCAAAATAACTCATAAGTCGTGGCTTATAACTATGAGTTTTGGTTGTTGGTCCGTTTCGTATAGACATAGGTCCAAACATACCTCAAACCTAGCCTAACAGCTTTTCCATCGCCTTTATCACACTCATACCGTTTTACGTATTCCAACTCTAGTTGGCTCGTATCTTCTGACAAACTATGAATGCGCATTTTGAGAGACCAAACTACGTTTTTTCACCAAAATAACTCATAAGTCATGGCTTATAGGTAATGAGTATCGGTCGTTGGCCCGTTTTCGTAGAACTAGGTCCAAACAAATCTCAAACCTAGCCTTACAGCTTTTTTCATCAGCTTTTATCACACTCATATCGTTTTACGTATTCCAACTCCAGCTTATCCCGGATCTTCTTCACAAACTACGAAGACCGATTTCGAGAGCCCAAACTACCTTTTTTCACCAAAATAACTCGTAAGTCACGCGCTAGAGCGATGAACTTTTGTCGTTGGCCCGTTTCGCATCGAACTAGGTCCAAACTCGCTCCAACCTAGCCTCTACAAAGTTGTTTCGTCGCTTTTATCGCTCTTATACCGTTTCACGTATTTCAAGTCCAAGCTTGGCCCATATCTTCTTAAAAACTATGAAGTGCCGATTTCGAGGGCCCAAACTACATATTTTCACCAAAATAACTCATAAGTCGTGGCGTATAACTATGAGTTTTGGTTGTTGGCCCGTTTCGTATAGACATAGTCCAAACAAATCTCAAACCTAGCCTAACAGCTTTTCCATCGCTTTTATCACACTCATACCGTTTCACGTATTCCAACTCTAGTTAGTCCGTATCTTCCCGACAAACTATGAAGGCAGCATTTTGGAGCCCAAACTACGTTTTTTCACCAAAATAACTCATAAGTCATGGGTTATAGCTATGAGTTTTGGTCGTTCGCCCGTTTTCGTAGAACTAGGTCCAAACAAACTTCAAACCTAGCCTTACAGCTTTTTTCATCGTTGTTTATCACACTCATATCGTTTTACGTATTCCAACTCCAAGCTAGCCCGTATCTTCTTGAAAAACTATGAAAACCGATTTCGAGAGCCCAAACTACCTTTTTTCACCAAAATAACTCGTAAGTCACGGCCAGAGCGATGAGCTTTTGTCGTTGGCCCATTTCGCATCGAACTAGGTCCAAACCGCTCCAACCTAGCCCTACGTTGTTTCGTCGCTTTTATCGCTCTCATACCGTTTCACGTATTCCAAGTCCAAGCTTTGCCCATATCTTCTTAAAAACTACGAAGGTCGGTTTCGAGGGCCCAAACAACATTTTTTCACCAAAATAACTCATCAGCCGTGGCTTATAGCTATGAGTTTTGGTTGTTAGCCCGTTTCGTATAAACCTAGGTCCAAACAAATCTCAAACCTAGCCTCGATAGTTTTTCCATCGCTTTTATCACACTCATACCGTTTCACGTATTCCAACTCTAGCTTGGCCCGTATCTTCGACAAACTATGAAGGAAGATTTTGAGAGCCCAAACTACGTTTTTTCACCAAAATAACTCATAAGTCATGGCTTATAGTTATGAGTTTTCGTCGTTGGCCCGTTTTCTGTAAAACTAGGTGCAAACAAATCTCAAACCTAGCCTTACAGCTTTTTCATCAGCTTTTATCACACTCATATCGTTTTACGTATTCCAACTCCAAGCTAGCCCGTATCTTCGACAAAATATGAAGACCGATTTCGAGAGCCCAAACTACCTTTTTTCACCAAAATAACTCGTAAGTCACGCGCTAGAGCGATGAGCTTTTGTCGTTGGCCCATTTCGCATCGAACTAGGTCCAAACCGCTCCAACCTAGCCCTACAAGTTGTTTCGTCGCTTTTATCGCTCTCATACCGTTTTACGTATTCCAAGTCCAAGCTTGGCCCATATCTTCTTAAAAATCTATGAAGGCCGATTTTGAGAGCCCAAACTACATTTTTTCACTAAAATAACTCATAAGTCATGGCTTATAGCTATGAGTTTTGGTTGTTGGCCCGTTTCGTATAAACATAGGTCCAAACAAATCTCAAACCTAGCCTCGACAGCTTTTCCATCGCTTTTATCACACTCATACCGTTTCACGTATTCCAACTCTAGCTTGGCTCCGTATCTTCCCGACAAACTACGAAGGTCAATTTTGAGAGCCCAAACTACGTTTGTTTCACCAAAATAACTCATAAGTCATGGCTTATAGCTATGAGTTTTGGTCGTTGGCCCGTTTCCGTAGAACTAGGTCCAAACCGCTCTAACCTAGCCTTACAGCTTTTTCATCGCTTTTATCACACTCATATCGTTTTACGTATTCCAACTCCAAGCTATCCCGTATCTTCGACAAACTACGAAGACCGATTTCGAGAACACAAACAACCTTTTTTCACCAAAATAACTAGTAAGTCAAGGCTTAGAGCGATGAGCTTTTATCGTTGGCCCGTTTCGCATCGAACCGGTCCAAACCGCTCCAACGTAGCCCTACGAGTTTCGTCGCTTTTATCGCTCTCATATCGTTTCACGTATTCCAAGTCCAAGCTTGGCCCATATCTTCTCAAAAACTATGAAGTGCCGATTTTTAGGGCCCAAACTCGTAGTTTTTCACCAAAATAACTCATAAGTCGCGCTTATAGCTATGAGTTTTGGTTGTTGGTCCGTTTCGTATAGACCTCAGGTCCAAACAACTCAAACCTAGCCCGACAATTCTTCCATCGCTTTTATCAAACTCATACCGTTTCACGTATTCGAACTCTAGCTTGGCCCGTATCTTCGACAAACTATGAAGGCGCATTTTGAGAGACCAAACTACGTTTTTTCACCAAAATAACTCCTAAGTCACGGCTTAGAGCGATGAACTTTTATCGTTGGCCCGTTTCGCATCGAACTAGGTCCAAACTCGCTCCAACCTAGCCTCTACAAGTTGTTTTGTCGCTTTTATCGCTCTTATACCGTTTCACGTATTTCAAGTCCAAGCTTGGCCCATATCTTCTTAAGAAACTACGAAGGCCGATTTCGAGGGCCCAAACTACATTTTTTCACCAAAATAACTCATAAGTCGTGGCTTATAACTATGAGTTTTGGTTGTCGGCCCGTTTCGTATAGACATAGGTCCAAACAAACTTCAAACCTAGCCTAATCAGCTTTTCCATCGCTTTTATCACACTCATACCGTTTTACGTATTCCAACTCTAGTTGGCTCGTATCTTCTGACAAACTATGAAGGCAGCATTTTGAGAGACCAAACTCCGTTTTTTCACCAAAATAACTCATAAGTCATGGCTTATAGGTATGAGTATTGGTCGTTGGCCCGTTTTCTGTAGAACTAGGTCCAAACAACTTCAAATCTAGCCTTACAAGCTTTTTTCATCGCTTTTATCACACTCATATCGTTTTACGTATTCCAACTCCAAGCTATCCCGCATCTTCTTCACAAACTATGAAGACCGATTTCGAGAGCCCAAACTACCTTTTTTCACCAAAATAACTCGTAAGTCACGGCTAGAGCGATGAACTTTTGTCGTCGGCCCGTTTCGCATCGAACTAGGTCCAAACCGCTCCAACCTAGCCCTACAAGTTGTTTCGTCGCTTTTATCGCTCTTATACCGTTTCACGTATTTCAAGTCCAAGCTTGGCCCATATCTTCTTAAAAACTATGAAGGCCGATTTCGAGGGCCCAAACTACATATTTTCACCAAAATAACTCATAAGTCGTGGCGTATAACTACGAGTTTTGGTTGTTGGCCCGTTTCGTATAGACATAGGTCCAAACATATCTCAAACCTAGCCTAACAGCTTTTCCATCGCTTTTATCACACTCATACCGTTTCACGTATTCCAACTCTAGTTAGTCCGTATCTTCCCGACAAACTATGAAGGCAGATTTTGGGAGCCCAAACTACGTTTTTTCACCAAAATAACTCATAAGTCATGGCTTATAGTTATGAGTTTTGGTCGTTGGTCCGTTTTCGTAAAACTAGGTGCAAACAAATCTCAAACCTAGCCTTTACAGCTTTTTTCATCAGCTTTTATCACACTCATATCGTTTTACGTATTCCAACTCCAGCTAGCCCGTATCTTCGACAAAATATGAAGACCGATTTCGAGAGCCCAAACTACCTTTTTTCACCAAAATAACTCGTAAGTCACGGCCAGAGCGATGAGCTTTTGTCGTTGGCCCATTTCGCATCGAACCAGTCCAAACCGCTCCAACCTAGCCCTACAAGTTGTTTCGTCGCTTTTATCGCTCTCATACCGTTTTACGTATTCCAAGTCCAAGCTTGGCCCATATCTTCTTAAAAACTACGAAGGCCGATTTTGAGAGCCCAAACTACATTTTTTCACTAAAATAACTCATAAGTCATGGCTTATAGCTACGAGTTTTGGTTGTTGGCCCGTTTCGTATAAACATAGGTCCAAACAAATCTCAAACCTAGCCTCGACAGCTTTTCCATCGCTTTTATCACACTCATACCGTTTCACGTATTCCAACTCTAGCTTGGCTCCGTATCTTCCCGACAAACTATGAAGGTCAATTTTGAGAGCCCAAACTACGTTTGTTTCACCAAAATAACTCATAAGTCATGGCTTATAGCTATGAGTTATCGTCGTTGGCCCGTTTCCGTAGAACTAGGTCCAAACTACTCTAACCTAGCCTTACAGCTTTTTTCATCAGCTTTTATCACACTCATATCGTTTTACGTATTCCAACTCCAAGCTATCCCGTATCTTCGACAAACTATGAAGACCGATTTCGAGAACACAAACAATCTTTTTTCACCAAAATAACTAGTAAGTCAAGGCTTAGAGCGATGAGCTTTTATCGTCGGCCCGTTTCGCATCGAACCGGTCCAAACCGCTCCAACGTAGCCCTACAGTGTTCGTCGCTTTTATCGCTCTCATATCGTTTCACGTATTCCAAGTCCAAGCTTGGCCCATATCTTCTCAAAAAACTATGAAGGCCGATTTTTAGGGCCCAAACTCGTAGTTTTTCACCAAAATAACTCATAAGTCGCGCTTATAGCTATGAGTTTTGGTTGTCGGTCCGTTTCGTATAGACCTAGGTCCAAACAACTCAAACCTAGCCCGACAATTCTTCCATCGCTTTATCAAACTCATACCGTTTCACGTATTCGAACTCTAGCTTGGCCCGTATCTTCGACAAACTACGAAGGCGCATTTTGAGAGACCAAACTACGTTTTTTCACCAAAATAACTCCTAAGTCACTGCTAGAGCGATGAACTTTTATCGTTGGCCCGTTTCGCATCGAACTAGGTCCAAACTCGCTCCAACCTAGCCCTACAAGTTGTTTCGTCGCTTTTATCGCTCTTATACCGTTTCACGTATTTCAAGTCCAAACTTGGCCCATATCTTCTTAAAAAACTATGAAGGCCGATTTCGAGGGCCCAAACTACATTTTTTCACCAAAATAACTCATAAGTCGTGGCTTATAACTATGAGTTTTGGTTGTCGGCCCGTTTCGTATACACATAGGTCCAAACATACCTCAAACCTAGCCTAACAGCTTTTCCATCGCTTTTATCACACTCATACCGTTTTACGTATTCCAACTCTAGTTGGCTCGTATCTTCTGACAAACTACGAAGGCAGCATTTTGAGAGACCAAACTACGTTTTTTCACCAAAATAACTCATAAGTCATGGCTTATAGGTATGAGTATTGGTCGTTGGCCCGTTTTCTGTAGAACTAGGTCCAAACAACTCAAACCTAGCCTTACAAGCTTTTTCATCAGCTTTTATCACACTCATATCGTTTTACGTATTCCAACTCCAAGCTATCCCGCATCTTCTTCACAAACTATGAAGACCGATTTCGAGAGCCCAAACTACCTTTTTTCACCAAAATAACTCGTAAGTCACGGCTAGAGCGATGAACTTTTGTCGTTGGCCCGTTTCGCATCGAACTAGGTCCAAACCGCTCCAACCTAGCCCTACAAGTAGTTTCGTCGCTTTTATCGCTCTCATACCGTTTCACGTATTCCAAGTCCAGCTTGCCCATATCTTCTTAAAAAACTACGAAGGCCGGTTTCGAGGGCCCAAACAACATTTTTTCACCAAAATAACTCATCAGCCGTGGCTTATAGCTATGAGTTTTGGTTGTTGGCCCGTTTCGTATAAACCTAGGTCCAAACAAATCTCAAACCTAGCCCGACAGCTTTTCCATCGCTTTTATCACACTCATACCGTTGCACGTATTCCAACTCTAGTTGGCCCGTATCTTCGACAAACTATGAAGGAAGATTTTGAGAGCCCAAACTACGTTTTTTCACCAAAATAACTCATAAGTCATGGCTTATAGTTATGAGTTTTCGTCGTTGGCCCGTTTTCGTAAAACTAGGTGCAAACAAACTTCAAACCTAGCCTTACAGCTTTTTTCATCAGCTTTTATCACACTCATATCGTTTTACGTATTCCAACTCCAGCTAGCCCGTATCTTCGACAAAATATGAAGACCGATTTCGAGAGCCCAAACTACCTTTTTTCACCAAAATAACTCGTAAGTCACGGCTAGAGCGATGAGCTTTTGTCGTTGGCCCATTTCGCATCGAACTAGGTCCAAACCGCTCCAACCTAGCCCTACAAGTTGTTTCGTCGCTTTTATCGCTCTCATACCGTTTTACGTATTCCAAGTCCAAGCTTGGCCCATATCTTCTTAAAAACTATGAAGGCCGATTTTGAGAGCCCAAACTATATTTTTTCACTAAAATAACTCATAAGTCATGGCTTATAGCTACGAGTTTTGGTTGTTGGCCCGTTTCGTATAAACATAGGTCCAAACAAATTTCAAACCTAGCCTCGACAGCTTTTTCCATCAGCTTTTATCACACTCATACCGTTTCACGTATTCCAACTCTAGCTGGCTCCGTATCTTCCCGACAAACTATGAAGGCAAATTTCGAGAGCCCAAACTACGTTTGTTTCACCAAAATAACTCATAAGTCATGGCTTATAGCTATGAGTTTTGGTCGTTGGCCCGTTTCCGTAGAACTAGGTCCAAACCGCTCTAACCTAGCCTTACAGCTTTTTTCATCGCTTTTATCACACTCATATCGTTTTACGTATTCCAACTCCAGCTTATCCCGTATCTTCGACAAACTACGAAGACCGATTTCGAGAACACAAACAACCTTTTTTCACCAAAATAACTAGTAAGTCACGGCTAGTAGCGATGAGCTTTTATCGTTGGCCCGTTTCGCATCGAACCGGTCCAAACCGCTCCAACGTAGCCCTACAGTTTCGTCGCTTTTATCGCTCTCATATCGTTTCACGTATTCCAAGTCCAAGCTTGGCCCATATCTTCTCAAAAACTATGAAGGCCGATTTTTAGTGGCCCAAACTCGTAGTTTTTCACCAAAATAACTCATAAGTCGCGCTTATAGCTATGAGTTTTGGTTGTCGGTCCGTTTCGTATAGACCTAGGTCCAAACAACTCAAACCTAGCCCGACAATTCTTCCATCGCTTTTATCAAACTCATACCGTTTCACGTATTCGAACTCTAGTTGGCCCGTATCTTCGACAAACTATGAAGCGCATTTTGAGAGACCAAACTACGTTTTTTCACCAAAATAACTCCTAAGTCACGGCTAGAGCGATGAACTTTTATCGTTGGCCCGTTTCGCATCGAACTAGGTCCAAACTCGCTCCAACCTAGCCCTACAGTTGTTTTGTCGCTTTTATCGCTCTTATACCGTTTCACGTATTTCAAGTCCAAGCTTGGCCCATATCTTCTTAAGAAACTACGAAGGCCGATTTCGAGGGCCCAAACTACATTTTTTCACCAAAATAACTCATAAGTCGTGGCTTATAACTATGAGTTTTGGTTGTTGGCCCGTTTCGTATAGACATAGGTCCAAACAAATTTCAAACCTAGCCTAACAGCTTTTCCATCGCTTTTATCACACTCATACCGTTTTACGTATTCCAACTCTAGTTGGCTCGTATCTTCTGACAAACTACGAAGGCAGCATTTTGAGAGACCAAACTACGTTTTTTCACCAAAATAACTCATAAGTCATGGCTTATAGGTATGAGTATCGGTCGTCGGCCCGTTTTCTGTAGAACTAGGTCCAAACAAACTTCAAACCTAGCCTTACAGCTTTTTTCATCGCTTTTATCACACTCATATCGTTTTACGTATTCCAACTCCAGCTTATCCCGATCTTCTTCACAAACTATGAAGACCGATTTCGAGAGCCCAAACTACCTTTTTTCACCAAAATAACTCGTAAGTCACGCTGGAGCGATGAACTTTTGTCGTTGGCCCGTTTCGCATCGAACTAGGTCCAAACCGCTCCAACCTAGCCCTACAAGTTGTTTCGTCGCTTTTATCGCTCTTATACCGTTTCACGTATTTCAAGTCCAACTTGGCCCATATCTTCTTAAAAAACTACGAAGGCCGATTTCGAGGGCCCAAACTACATTTTTTCACCAAAATAACTCATAAGTCGTGGCGTATAACTATGAGTTTTGGTTGTTGGCCCGTTTCGTATAGACATAGGTCCAAACAAATCTCAAACCTAGCCTAACAGCTTTTCCATCGCTTTTATCACACTCATACCGTTTCACGTATTCCAACTCTAAGCTAGTCCGTGTCTTCCCGACAAACTACGAAGGCAGCATTTCGAGAGCCCAAACTACGTTTTTTCACCAAAATAACTCATAAGTCATGCCTTATAGCTACGAGTTTTGGTCGTTCGCCCGTTTTCTGTAGAACTAGGTCCAAACATACTCAAACCTAGCCTCGACAGCTTTTCCATCGCCTTTATCACACTCATACCGTTTCACGTATTCCAACTCTAGCTTGGCCCGTGTCTTCGACAAACTATGAAGGCGCATTTTGAGAGCCCAAACTACGTTTTTTCACCAAAATAACTCATAAGTCATGGCTTATAGCTACGAGTTTTGGTCGTTGGCCCGTTTCCGTAGAACTAGGTCCAAACTCGCTCAAACCTAGCCTTACAGCTTTTTTCATCGCTTTTATCACACTCATATCGTTTTACGTATTCCAACTCCAGCTTATCCCGTATCTTCGACAAACTACGAAGACCGATTTCGAGAACACAAATAACCTTTTTTCACCAAAATAACTAGTAAGTCAAGGCTTAGAGCGATGAGCTTTTATCGTTGGCCCGTTTCGCATCGAACCGGTCCAAACCGCTCCAACGTAGCCCTACAGGTTTCGTCGCTTTTATCGCTCTCATATCGTTTCACGTATTCCAAGTCCAAGCTTGGCCCATATCTTCTCAAAAAACTATGAAGGCCGATTTTTAGTGGCCCAAACCGTAGTTTTTCACCAAAATAACTCATAAGTCGTGGCTTATAACTACGAGTTTTGGTTGTTGGCCCGTTTCGTATAGACATAGGTCCAAACAACTCAAACCTAGCCTAACAGCTTTTCCATCGCTTTTATCACACTCATACCGTTTCACGTATTCCAACTCTAGTTAGTCCGTATCTTCCCGACAAACTACGAAGGCAGCATTTTGAGAGCCAAACTACGTTTTTTCACCAAAATAACTCATAAGTCATGGCTTATAGCTATGAGTTTTGGTCGTTCGCCCGTTTTCGTAGAACTAGGTCCAAACAAACTTCAAACCTAGCCTTATAGTTTTTTCATCGCTGTTTATCACACTCATATCGTTTTACGTATTCCAACTCCAAGCTAGCCCGTATCTTCTGAAAAACTATGAAGACCGATTTCGAGAGCCCAAACTACCTTTTTTCACCAAAATAACTCGTAAGTCACGGCTAGAGCGATGAGCTTTTGTCGTTGGCCCATTTCGCATCGAACTAGGTCCAAACCGCTCCAACCTAGCCCTACAGTTGTTTCGTCGCTTTTATCGCTCTCATACCGTTTCACGTATTCCAAGTCCAAGCTTGGCCCATGTCTTCTTAAAAACTATGAAGGCCGGTTTCGAGGGCCCAAACTACATTTTTTCACCAAAATAACTCATCAGCCGTGGCTTATAGCTATGAGTTTTGGTTGTTGGCCCGTTTCGTATAAACCTAGGTCCAAAAAGCTCAAACCTAGCCCGAAAGTTTTTCCATCGCTTTTATCACACTCATACCGTTTCACGTATTCCAACTCTAGTTGGCCCGTATCTTCCCGACAAACTATGAAGGAAGATTTTGAGAGCCCAAACTACGTTTTTTCACCAAAATAACTCATAAGTCAAGGCTTATAGCTATGAGTTTTGGTCGTTGGCCCGTTTCCGATAGAACTAGGTCTAAACAAATCTCAAACCTAGCCTTACAAGCTTTTTCATCGCTTTTATCACACTCATATCGTTTCACGTATTCCAACTCCGTTAGCTAGTATTTTCGTGACAAACTATGAAAACCGATTTTAAGAGCCCAAACTACTTTTTCTCACCAAAATAACTCGTAAGTCACGCGCTATAGCGATGAGCTTTTGCCGTTCTCCCCCATTTCGCATCGAACTAGGTCCAAACCGCTCCAACCTAACCCGACAAGTTGTTTCGTCGCTTTTATCGCTCTTATTCCTTTTCATGTATTCAAAGTCCAATTGGCCCATATCTTTTTAAAAACTATGAAGGCCGATTTCGAGGGCCCAAACTATATTTTTTCACCAAAATAACTCATAAGTCGTGGCTTATAGCTATGAGTTTTAGTTGTTGGCCCGTTTCGTATAGACCTAGGTCCAAACAAATCTCAAACCTAGCCCTCGACAGCTTTTCTATCGCTTTTATCACACTCATACCGTTTCACCTATTCCAACTCTAGCTTGGCTCGTATCTTCGACAAACTATGAAGGAAGATTTTGATAGCCTCAAACTATGTTTTTTCAACAAAATAACTCATAAGTCATGGCTTATAACTATGAGTTTTGGTCATTGGCCCGTTTTCCGTAGAACTAGGTCCAAACAAACTTCAAACCTAGCCTTATAGTTTTTTCATCAGCTTTTATCACACTCATATCGTTTTACGTATTCCAACTCCAGCTTAACCCGTATCTTCTGACAAACTATGAAGACCGATTTTGAGAGCCCAAACTACCTTTCTTCACCAAAATAACTCGTAAGTCACGGCTAGAGCGATGAGCGATAAAAGTTGGCACGTTTCGCATCGTACTAGGTCCAAACCGCTCCAACGTAGCCCTACAGTGTTTCGTCGCTTTTATCGCTCTCATACCATTTCACGTATTCCAAGTCCAAGCTTGGCCCATATCTTCTTAAAAAATATGAAGGCCGATTTTGAGGGCCCAAACTACATTTTTTCACCAAAATAACTCATAAGTCGTGGCTTATAGCTATGAGTTTTGGTTGTTGGCCCGTTTCGTATAGACCTCAGTCCAAACAAATTTCAAACCTAGCCTCGACAGCTTTTTCCATCAGCTTTTATCACACTTATACCGTTTCACGTATTCCAACTCTAGTTGGCCCGTATCTTCGACAAACTACGAAGGCAGCATTTTGAGAGCCCAAACTACGTTTTTTCACCAAAATAACTCATAAGTCATGGCTTATAGCTATGAGTTTTGGTCGTTGGCCCGTTTTCGTAAAACTAGGTGCAAACAAACTTCAAACCTAGCCTTACAGCTTTTTTCATCAGCTTTTATCACACTCATATCGTTTTACGTATTCCAACTCCAGCTAGCCCGTATCTTCTTGACAAACTATGCAGATCGATTTTGAGAGCCCAAACTACCTTTTTTCACAAAAATACCTCGTAAGTCACGGCTTATAGCAATGAGCTTTTGTCGTTGGCCGCTTCGCATCGAACTAGGTCCAAACTCGCTCCAACCTAACCCGACGTTGTTTCGTCGCTTTTATCGCTCTTATACCTTTTCATGTATTCTACGTCCAATTGGCCCATATCTTTTTAAAAACTATGAAGGCCGATTTCGAGGGCTCGAACTATATTTTTTCACCAAAATAACTCATAAGTCGTGGCTTATAGCTATGAGTTTTGGTTGTTGGCCCGTTCGTATAGTACCTAGGTCCAAACAATCTCAAACCTAGCCTCGACAGCTTTTTCTATCGCTTTTATCACACTCATACCGTTTCACGTATTCCAACTCTAGTTGGCTCGTATCTTCTGACAAACTATGAAGGAAGATTTTGACGAACTTCCAAACTATGTTTTTTCAACAAAATAACGCATAAGTCATGGCTTATAGCTATGAGTTTTGGTCGTTGGCCCGTTTTCCGTAGAACTAGGTCCAAACAAACTTCAAACCTAGCCTTATAGTTTTTTCATCAGCTTTTATCACACTCATATCGTTTTACGTATTCCAACTCCAAGCTAGCCCGTATCTTCGACAAACTATGAAGACCGATTTTGAGAGCCCAAACTACCTTTCTTCACCAAAATAACTCGTAAGTCATGGCTTAGAGCGATGAGCTTTTGTCGTTGGCCCATTTCGCATCGAACTAGGTCCAAACCGCTCCAACCTAGCCCTACAAGTTGTTTCGTCGCTTTTATCGCTCTCATACCGTTTCACGTATTCCAAGTCCAGCTTGGCCCATATCTTCTTAAAAAACTATGAAGGCCGATTTCGAGGGCCCAAACTACATTTTTTCACCAAAATAACTCATAAGTCGTGGCTTATAGCTATGAGTTTTGGTTGTTGGCCCATTTCGTATAGACCTAGGTCCAAACAAACTTCAAACCTAGCCTCGACAGCTTTTCCATTAGTTTTTATCACACTCATACCGTTTCACGTATTCCAACCTTAGTTGGCCCGTATCTCGCTCGACAAACTATGAAGGCAGCATTTCGAGAGCCCAAACTACGTTTTTTCACCAAAATAACTCATAAGTCATGGCTTATAGCTATGAGTTTTGGTCGTTGGCCCGTTTCCGGTAGAACTAGGTCCAAACAACTCAAACCTAGCCATACAGCTTTTTCATCAGCTTTTATCACACTCATATCATTTCACGTATCCAACTCCAAGCTAGCCCGTATCTTCGACAAACTATGAAGACCGATTTTGAGAACACAAACAACCTTTTTTCACCAAAATAACTCGTAAGTCACGGCTAGAGCGATGAACTTTTGTCGTTGGCCCGTTTCGCATCGAACTAGGTCCAAACCGCTCCAACCTAGCCCTACAAGTTGTTTCGTCGCTTTTATCGCTCTTATACCGTTTCACGTATTTCAAGTCCAAGCTTGGCCCATATCTTCTTAAAAACTATGAAGGCCGATTTCGAGGGCCCAAACTACATTTTTTCACCAAAATAACTCATAAGTCGTGGCTTATAACTATGAGTTTTGGTTGTCGGCCCGTTTCGTATAGATATAGGTCCAAACAAATTTCAAACCTAGCCTAACAGCTTTTCCATCGCTTTTATCACACTCATACCGTTTCACGTATTCCAACTCTAGTTGGTCCGTATCTTCCCGACAAACTATGAAGGAAGATTTTCGAGAGTCCAAACTACGTTTTTTCACTAAAATAACTCATAAGTCATGGCTTATAGCTATGAGTTTTGGTCGTTAGCCCGTTTTCTGTAGAACTAGGTCCAAACAAGCCTTAAACCTAGCCTTACAGCTTTTTTCATCGTTGTTTATCACACTCATATCGTTTTACGTATTCCAACTCCAGCTTAGCCCGTATCTTCTTGAAAAACTATGAAGACCGATTTTGAGAGCCCAAACTACCTTTTTTCATCAAAATAACTCGTAAGTCACGGCTTAAAGCGATGACATTTTGTCGTTGGCCCATTTCGCATCGAACTAGGTCCAAACCGCTCCAACCTAGCCCTAAAGTGTTTCGTTAGTTTTTTTCGCCTCATACCGTTTCACGTATTCCAAGTCCAAGCTTGGCCCATATCTTCTCAAAAACTATGAAGGCCGATTTTTAGGGACCAAACTCGTAGTTTTTCACCAAAATAACTCATAAGTCGTGGCTTATAGCTATGAGTTTTGGTCGTTGACCCGTTTCGTATAGACCTAGGTCCAAACAAACTTCAAACCTAGCCTCGACAGCTTTTCCATTAGTTTTTATCACACTCGTACCGTTTCACGTATTCCAACTCTAGTTGGCCCGTATCTTCTTCACAAACTATGAACGCAGATTTTGAGAGCCCAAATTACGTTTTTTCACCAAAATAACTCATAAGTCATGGCTTATAGGTATGAGTTTTTGTCGTTGGCCCGTTTTCTGTAAAACTAGGTCCAAACAAACTCAAACCTAGCCTTACAGCTTTTTTCATCAGCTTTTATCACACTCATATCGTTTTACGTATTCTAAAACCAAGCTAGCCCGTATCTTCGAAAAACTATGAAGACCGATTTCGAGAGCCCAAACTACGTTTTTTTCACCAAAATAACTCGTAAGTCACGGCTAGTAGCGATGAGCTTTTGTCGTTGGCCCATTTCGCATCGAACTAGGTCCAAACTCGCTCCAACCTAGCCCTACAGTTGTTTCGTCGCTTTTATCGCTCTCATACCGTTTCACGTATTCCAAGTCCAATTGGCCCATATCTTTTTAAAAAACTACGAAGGCCGATTTTGAGGGCTCGAACTATATTTTTTCACCAAAATAACTCATAAGTCGTGGCTTATAGCTATGAGTTTTGGTTGTCGGTCCTGCTTAGATAGAACTAGGTCCAAACAAACCTTAAACCTAGCCTAACAGCTTTTTCCATCAGCTTTTATCACACTCATACCGTTTCACGTATTCCAACTCTAGTTGGCCCGTATCTTCCCGAAAAACTATGAAGGAAGATTTTGAGAGCCCAAACTACGTTTTTTCACCAAAATAACTCATAAGTCAAGGCTTATAGCTATGAGTTTTGGTCGTTGGCCCGTTTTCGATAGTAACTAGGTCTAAACAGATCTCAAACCTAACCTTATAGTTTTTTTATCGCTTTTATCACACTCATATCGTTTCACGTATTCCAACTCCAGCTAGCCCGTATCTTCTGACAAATTATGAAGACCGATTTCGAGAGCCCAAACTACATTTTTTTCACCAAAATAACTCATAAGTCACGGCTAGAGCGATGAGCTTTTGTCGTTGGCCCATTTCGCATCGAACTAGGTTCAAACTCGCTCCAACCTAGCCCTACAAGTTGTTTCGTCGCTTTTATCGCTCTCATACCGTTTCACATATTCCAAGTCCAAGCTTGGCCCATATCTTCTTAAAAACTATGAAAGCCGATTTTGAGGGCCCAAACCACATTTTTCACAAAAATAACTCATAAGTCGTGGCTTATAGCTATTACTTTTGGTTGTCGGTCCGTTTCGTATAGACCTAAGTCAAAACAAGTCTCAAACGTAGCCCGACAGCTTTTCCATCAATATTTATCACACTCATATCGTTTTACGTATTCCAACTCCAGCTAGCCCGTATCTTCGACAAACTATGAAGACCGATTTTGAGAACACAAACAACCTTTTTTCACGAAAATAACTCGTAAGTCACGGCTTAGAGCGATGAGCTTTTGTCGTTGGCCCGTTTCGCATCGAACTAGGTCCAAACCGCTCCAACCTAGCCTCTACAAGTTGTTTCGTCGCTTTTATCACTCTCATACTCGTTTCACGTATTCCAAGTCCAAACTTGGCCCATATCTTCTTAAAAAATATGAAGGCCGATTTCGAGGGCCCAAACTACATGTTTTCACCAAAATAAACCTAGGTCCAAACAAACTTTAAACCTAGCCCGACAGCTTTTCCATCGCTTTTATCACACTCATACCGTTTCACGTATTCCAACTCTAGTGTGGCCCGTATCTTCTTGACAAACTATGAAGGAAGATTTTGAGAGCCCAAACTACGTTTTTTCACCAAAATAACTCATAAGTCATGGCTTATAGTTATGAGTTTTGGTCGTTGGCCCGTTTTCGTAAAACTAGGTGCAAACAAATCTCAAACCTAGCCTTACAAGCTTTTTCATCAGCTTTTATCACACTCATATCGTTTTACGTATTCTAAAACCAAGCTAGCCCGTATCTTCTGAAAAACTATGAAGACCGATTTTGAGAGCCCAAACTACATTTTTTTCACCAAAATAACTCGTAAGTCACGGCTGTAGCGATGAGCTTTTGTCGTTAGCCCATTTCGCATCGAACTCGGTCCAAACCGCTCCAACCTAGCCCTACAAGTTGTTTCGTCGCTTTTATCGCTCTTATACGGTATCATGTATTTCAACTCCAAGCTTGGCCCATATCTTCTTAAAAACTATGAAGGCCGATTTCGAGGGCTCAAACTACATTTTTTCACCAAAATAACTCATAAGTCGTGGCTTATAGCTATGAGTTTCGTTGTCAGTCTTGCTTAGATAGAACTAGGTCCAAACAGACCTTAAACCTAGCCTAACAGCTTTTCCATCAGCTTTTATCACACTCATACCGTTTCACGTATTCCAACTCTAGTTGGCCCGTATCTTCCCGAAAACTATGAAGGAAGATTTTGAGAGCCCAAACTACGTTTTTTCACCAAAATAACTCATAAGTCATGGCTTATAGGTATGAGTTTTGGTCGTTGGCCCGTTTTCTGTAAACCTAGGTCCAAACAAACTTCAAACCTAGCCTTACAGCTTTTCTATCAGCTTTTATCACACTCATACCGTTTCACGTATTCCAACTCTAGTTGGCTCGTATCTTCGACAAACTATGAAGGAAGATTTTGATAGACTTCAAACTATGTTTTTTCAACAAAATAACGCATAAGTCATGGCTTATAGCTATGAGTTTTGGTCGTTGGCTCGTTTTCCGTAGAACTAGGTCCAAACAAATCTCAAACCTAGCCTTATAGTTTTTTCATCGCTTTTATCACACTCATATCGTTTTACGTATTCCAACTCCAGCTAGCCCGTATCTTCGACAAACTATGAAGACCGATTTTGAGAGCCCAAACTACCTTTCTTCACCAAAATAACTCGTAAGTCACGGCTAGAGCGATGAGCTTTTGTCGTTGGCCCATTTCGCATCGAACCAGGTCCAAACCGCTCCAACCTAGCCCTACAAAGTTGTTTCGTCGCTTTTATCGCTCTCATACCGTTTCACGTATTCCAAGTCCAAGCTTGGCCCATATCTTCTTAAAAACTACGAAGGCCGATTTCGAGGGCCCAAACTACATTTTTTCACCAAAATAACTCATAAGTCGTGGCTTATAGCTATGAGTTTTGGTTGTTGGCCCGTTTCGTATAGACCTACGTCCAAACAAACTTCAAACCTAGCCTCGACAGCTTTTTCCATTAGTTTTTATCACACTCATACCGTTTCACATATTCCAACCTAAGTTGGCCCGTATCTCGCTCGACAAACTATGAAGGCAGATTTTGAGAGCCCAAACTACGTTTTTTCACCAAAATAACTTATAAGTCATGGCTTATAGCTATGAGTTTTGGTCGTTGGCCCGTTTCCGGTAGAACTAGGTCCAAACAACTCAAACCTAGCCATACAGCTTTTTTCATCAGCTTTTATCACACTCATATCATTTCACGTATCCAACTCCAGCTAGCCCGTATCTTCGACAAACTATGAAGACCGATTTTGAGAACACAAACAACCTTTTTTCACGAAAATAACTCGTAAGTCAAGGCTTAGAGCAATGAGCTTTTATCGTCGGCCCGTTTCGCATCGAACCGGTCCAAACCGCTCCAACGTAGCCCTACAGTGTTTCGTCGCTTTTATCTCTCTTATATCGTTTCACGTATTCCAAGTCCAAACTTGGCCCATATCTTCTCAAAAACTATGAAGGCCGATTTTTAGTGGCCCAAACCGTAGTTTTTCACCAAAATAACTCATAAGTCGCGGCTTATAGCTATGAGTTTTGGTTGTTGGTCCGTTTCAAATAGACTCCAGTCTAAACAACTCAAACCTAGCCCGACAGCTTTTCCATCAGCTTTTATCAAACTCATACCGTTTCACGTATTCCAACTCTAGTTGGCCCGTATCTTCGACAAACTACGAAGGAAGATTTTGAGAGACCAAACTACGGTTTTTCACCAAAATAACTCATAAGTCATGGCTTATAGGTATGAGTATTGGTCGTTGGCCCGTTTTCGTAGAACTAGGTCCAAACAAACTCAAACCTAGCCTTACAGCTTTTTCATCAGCTTTTATCACACTCATATCGTTTTACGTATTCCAACTCCAGCTATCCCGGATCTTCGACAAACTATGAAGACCGATTTCGAGAACCCAAACTACCTTTTTTCACCAAAATAACTCGTAAGTCACGGCTAGAGCGATGAACTTTTGTCGTTGGCCCGTTTCGCATCGAGCTAGGTCCAAACCGCTCCAACCTAGCTCCTACAAGTTGTTTCGTCAGCTTTTATCGCTCTTATACCGTTTCACGTATTTCAAGTCCAAACTTGGCCCATATCTTCTTAAAAAACTATAAAGGCCGATTTTGAGGGCCCAAACTACATTTTTTCACCAAAATAACTCATAAGTCGTGGCTTATAACTATGAGTTTTGGTTGTTGGCCCGTTTCGTATAGATATAGGTCCAAACAAATCTCAAACCTAGCCTAACAGCTTTTCCATCGCTTTTATCACACTCATACCGTTTCACGTATTCCAACTCTAGTTGGTCCGTATCTTCCCGACAAACTACGAAGGAAGATTTCGAGAGTCCAAACTACGTTTTTTCACCAAAATAACTCATAAGTCATGGCTTATAGCTATGAGTTTTGGTCGTTAGTCCGTTTTCGTAGAACTAGGTCCAAACAAACCTTAAACCTAGCCTTACAAGCTTTTTTCATCGCTGTTTATCACACTCATATCGTTTTACGTATTCCAACTCCAAGCTAGCCCGTATCTTCGAAAAACTATGAAGACCGATTTCGAGAGCCCAAACTACCTTTTTTCATCAAAATAACTCGTAAGTCACGCTTAAAGCGATGAGCTTTTGTCGTTGGCCCATTTCGCATCGAACTAGGTCCAAACCGCTCCAACCTAGCCCTAAAGTGTTTCGTTAGTTTTTATCGCCTCATACCGTTTCACGTATTCCAAGTCCAACTTGGCCCATATCTTCTCAAAAAACTATGAAGCGCCGATTTTTAGGGACCAAACCGTAGTTTTTCACCAAAATAACTCATAAGTCGTGGCTTATAGCTATGAGTTTTGGTTGTCGGTCCGTTTCGTATAGACCTAGGTCCAAACAAACTTCAAACCTAGCCTCGACAGCTTTTCCATCAGCTTTTATCACACTCGTACCGTTTCACGTATTCCAACTCTAGCTTGGCCCGTATCTTCTTCACAAACTATGAACGCA
>CAWUPB010000811.1:0-44685 GCA_963924115.1 Dovyalis caffra | reverse complement strand
CCTAGCCTTATCGTTTTTTCATCGGTTTTATCACACTCATATCGTTTCACGTATCCAACTCCGGTTAGTCCGTATCTTCTTGACAAACTATAAAGGCTGATTTTGAGAACACAAACAATCTTTTTTCACCAAAATAACTCGTAAGTCAAGGCTTAGAGCGATGAGCTTTTGTCGTTGGCCCGTTTCGCATCGAACTAGGTCGGAAGCGCTCCGACCTAGCCTACCGGTGTTTCGTCGGTTTTATCGCTCTCATACCGTTTCACGTATTCCAAGTCCAGTTGGCCCATATCTTCTTAAAAAACTATGAACGGCTGATTTTGAGGGCCCAAACTATATATTTTCACCAAAATAACTCATAAGTCGTGGCTTATAGCTATGAGTTTTGGTTGTTGGCTCGTTTTAGATAGACTTAGGTACAAACGGCTCAAACCTAGCTCGATATTTTTTCCATCGGTTTTTATCACACTCATACCGTTTCACGTATTCCAACTCCATTTATCCCGTATCTTCTTGACAAACAATAAAGACTAATTTTGAGAGCCCAAACAACCTTTTTTCACCAAAATAACTCCTAAGTCACGGCTTAGAGCGATGAGCTTTTGTCGTTGGCCGTTTCGCATCGAACTAGGTCTAAAGTACTCCAACCTAGCCCTACGATGTTTCGTCGGTTTTTATCGCTCTCATACCGTTTCACGTATTCCAAGTCCGGTTGGCCCATATCTTCTTAAAAAACTATGAAGGTTGATTTTGAGAGCCCAAACTACATTTTTTCACCGAGAATAACTCATAAGTCGTGGCTTATAGCTATGAGTTTTGGTTGTTCACCCGTTTAAGATAGACCTAGAGTCCAAACAGACTCAAACCTAGCACCGAAAGTTTTTCCATCGGTTTTTATCACACTCATACTTGTTTCACGTATTCCAACTCTCGTTGGCCCGTATCTACTTAACAAAGTATGAAGGCGGATTTTAAGAGCCCAAACTATGTTTTTTCATCAAAATAAATCCTAAGTCATGGCTTATAGCTATGAGTTTTGGTCGTTGGCCCGTTTTCGGTAGAACTAGGTCCAAACGACTCAAACCTAGGCTTACGGTTTTTCATCGGTTTTTATCAAACTCATATCGTTTCACGTATTCCAACTCCGGTTAGCCCGTATCTTCTTGACAAACTATGAAGACTGATTTTGAGAACTCAAACAACCTTTTTTCACCAAAATAACTCGTAAGTCATAGCTTAGAGCGATGAGGTTTTGTTGTTGGCCCGTTTCGCATCGAACTAGGTCTAAGCTGCTCCAACCTAGCCTTATAGTGTTTCTTCGGTTTTTATCACTCTCATACCGTTTCACGTATTCCAAGTCCGATCGGCCCATATCTTCTTAAAAAAATATAAACGCCGATTTTGAGGGCCCAAACTACATTTTTTCACAAAACTAACTCATAAGTCGTGGCTTATAGCTATGAGTTTCGATTGTTGGCTCGTTTCGGATAGACTTAGGTCCAAACATCTCGAACCTAGCTCGACGGTTTATCATCGGTTTTATCACACTCATACCGTTTCACGTATTCCAACTCTAGTTGGCCGTATCTTCTTGATAAACTATGAAGGCGGATTTTGAGAGCCCAAACTACGTTTTTTCACCAAAATAACTCATAAGTCATGGCTTATAGCTATGAGTTTTGGTCGTTGGCCCGTTTTCGGTAGAACTAGGTACAAACGGCTCAAACCTAGCCTTATCGTTTTTTCATCGGTTTTATCACACTCATATCGTTTCACGTATCCGACTCCGGTTAGCCGTATCTTCGACAAACTATAAAGGCGATTTTGAGAACACAAACAATCTTTTTTCACCGAAAATAACTCGTAAGTCAAGGCTTAGAGCGATGAGCTTTTGTCGTTGGCCCGTTTCGCATCGAACTAGGTCCAAGCTGCTCCAACCTAGCCCTACGGTGTTTCGTCGGTTTTATCGCTCTCATACCGTTTCACGTATTCCAAGTCCAGTTGGCCCATATCTTCTTAAAAAACTATGAACGGCTGATTTTGAGGGCCCAAACTACATATTTTCACCAAAATAACTCATAAGTCGTGGCTTATAGCTATGAGTTTTGGTTGTTGGCGCGCTTTAGATAGACTTAGGTCCAAACGAGCTCCAACCTAGCGACATTTTTTCTATCGGTTTTATCACACTCATACCGTTTCACGTATTCCAACTCCATTTAGCCAGTATCTTCTTGACAAACTATAAAGACTAATTTTGAGAGCCCAAACAACCTTTTTTCACCAAAATAACTCCTAAGTCACGGCTTAGAGCGATGAGCTTTTGTCGTTGGCCGTTTCGCATCGAACTAGGTCTAAACTACTCCGACCTAGCCCTACGATGTTTCGTCGGTTTTTATCGCTCTCATACCGTTTCACGTATTCCAAGTCCGGTTGGCCCATATCTTCTTAAAAAACTATGGAGGCTGATTTTGAGAGCCCAAACAACCTTTTTTCACCAAAATAACTCTTAAGTCACGGCTTAGAGCGATGAGCTTTTGTCGTTGGCCGTTTCGCATCAAACTAGGTCTAAACTACTCCAACCTAGCCCTACGATGTTTCGTCCATTTTTATCGCTCTTATACTCGTTTCACGTATTCCAAGTCCGGTTGGCCCATATCTTCTTAAAAAACTATGAAGGTGATTTTGAGAGCCCAAACTACATTTTTTCACCAAAATAACTCATACGTCGTGGCTTATAGCTATGAGTTTTGGTTGTTGGCCGTTTCGGATAGACCTGAGGTCCAAACGAGCTCAAACCTAGCTTTGAAAGTTTTTCCATCGGTTTTATCACACTCATACCTTTTCACGTATTCCAACTCTAGTTGGCCGGTATCTTCATAACAAACTATGAAGGCGGATTTTGAGAGCCCAAACTATGTTTTTTCACCAAAATAACTCATAAATCATGGCTTATAGCTATAAATTTTGGTCTTTGACCCGTTCCCGATAGAACTAGGTCCAAACGGCTCAAACCTAGCCTTCTAGTTTTTTCATTAGTTTTTATCACAATCATATCGTTTCACGTATTCCAACTCCGGTTAGCCGTATCTTATCGACAAACTATGAAGACAGATTTTGAGAACCCAAACAACCTTTTTTCACCAAAATAACTCGTAAGTCATAGCTTAGAGCGATGAGGTTTTGTCGTTGGCCGTTTAGCATCAAACTAGGTCCAAGCTGCTCCGACCTAGCCTTATAGTGTTTCTTCGGTTTTTATCGCTCCGATACCGTTTCACGTATTCCAAGTCCGGTCGGCCCATATCTTCTAAAAAAATATGAACGGCGATTTTGAGGGCCCAAACTACATTTTTTCACCAAAATAACTCATAAGTTGTGGCTTATAGCTATGAGTTTTGGTTGTTGGCCGATTTTAGATAGACTTAGGTCCAAACGGCTCAAACCTAGCACGACGGTTTTCCATTAGTTTTTATCACACTCATACCGTTTCACGTATTCCAACTCTAGTTGGCCCGTATCTTCTTGACAAACTATGAAGGCGAATTTTGAGAGCCCAAACTACGTTTTTCACCAAAATAACTCATAAGTCATGGCTTATAGCTATGAGTTACGGTCGTTGGCCCGTTTCGGTAAAACTAGGTCCAAACAGTTCAAACCTAACCTTATCGTTTTTTCATCGAGTTTTTATCACACTCATATCGTTTCATGTATCCAACTCTAGTTAGCCGTATCTTACTGACAAACTATAAAGGCTGATTTTGAGAACACAAACAATCTTTTTTCACCAAAATAACTCGTAAGTCAAGGCTTCGAGCGATGAGCTTTTGTCGTTGGCCCTTTTCGCATCGAACTAGGTCCAAGCTGCTCCAACCTAGCCCTACGAGTGTTTCGTCGGTTTTTATCGCTCTCATACCGTTTCACGTATTCCAAGTCCGGTTGGCCCATATCTTCTTAAAAAACTATGAACGCCGATTTTGAGGGCCCAAACTACATATTTTCACCAAAATAACTCATAAGTCGTGGCTTATAGCTATGAGTTTTGGTTGTTGGCTCGTTTTAGATAGACTTAGGTCCAAACGAGCTCAAACCTAGCACGACATTTCTTCCATCGAGTTTTATCACACTCATACCGTTTCACGTATTCCAACTCCATTTAGCCGTATCTTCTTGAAAAACTATAAAGACTAATTTTGAGAGCCCAAACAACCTTTTTTCACCAAAATAACTCCTAAGTCAAGGCTTAGAGCGATGAGCTTTTGTCGTTGGCCCGTTTCGCATCGAACTAGGTCCAAACTACTCCAACCTAGCCCTATAATGTTTTGTCGGTTTTATCGCTCTCATACCGTTTCACGTATTCCAAGTCCGGTCGGCCAATATCTTCTAAAAAACTATGAACGGCGATTTTGAGGGCCCGAACTACATTTTTTCACCAAAATAACTCATAAGTCGTGGCTTATAGCTATGAGTTTTGGTTGTTGGCCGTTTTAGATAGACTTAGGTCCAAACGGCTCAAACCTAGCTCGACGGTTTTTCCATCGAGTTTTTATCACACTCATACCGTTTCACGTATTGCAACTCTAGTTGGCCGTATCTTATCGACAAACTATGAAGGCGATTTTGAGAGCCCAAACTATGTTTTTTCACGAAAATAACTCATAAGTCATGGCTTATAGCTATGAGTTTTGGTCGTTGGCCGTTTCGGTAGAACTAGGTCCAAACGACTCGAACCTAAGCTTACGGTTTTTCATCGGTTTTTATCAAACTCATATCGTTTCACGTATTCCAACTCCGGTTAGCCGTATCTTCTTGACAAACTATGAAGGCGATTTTGAGAACCCAAACAACCTTTTTTCACCAAAATAACTAGTAAGTCATAGCTTAGAGCGATGAGGTTTTGTCGTTGGCCGTTTAGCATCGAACTAGGTCCAAGCTGCTCCAACCTAGCCCTACGGTGTTTCGTCGGTTTTATCGCTCTCATACCGTTTCACGTATTCCAAGTCCGGTTGGCCCATATCTTCTTAAAAAACTATGAACGCTGATTTTGAGGGCCCAAACTACATATTTTCACCAAAATAACTCATAAGTCGTGGCTTATAGCTATGAGTTTTGGTTGTTGGCCCGCTTTAGATAGACTTAGGTCCAAGCTTGCTCCAACCTAACTCGATAGTGTTTCATCGGTTTTTATCGCTCTCATACCGTTTCACGTATTCTAAGTCCAGGTTACCCACATCTTCTAAAAAACTATGAATGCTGATTTTGAGGGCCCAAAATACATTTTTTTACCAAAATAACTTATAAGTCGTGGCTTATAGCTATGAGTTTTGGTTGTTGGCCGTTTCGGATAGACTTAGGTCCAAACGGCTCAAACCTAGCACGACGGTTTTCCATCGGTTTTATCACACCGATACCGTTTCATGTATTCCAACTCCATTTAGCCCGTATCTTCTTGACAAACTATGAAGACTAATTTTGAGAGCCCAAACTATGTTTTTTCACCAAAATAACTCATAAGTCGTGGGTTATAGCTATGAGTTTCGATTGTTGGCCGTTTCGGATAGACTAGAGTCCAAACGGCTCAAACCTAGCACGACGGTTTTATCATCGGTTTTTATCACACTCATACCGTTTCACGTATTCCAACTCTAGTTGGCCCGTATCTTCTTGATAAACTATGAAGGCGATTTTGAGAGCCCAAACTACGTTTTTTCACCAAAATAACTCATAAGTCATGGCTTATAGCTATGAGTTTTGGTCGTTGGCCGTTTCGGTAGAACTAGGTCCAAACTGACTCGAACCTAGCCTTATCGTTTTTTCATCGGTTTTATCACACTCATATCGTTTCACGTATCCAACTCCGGTTAGCCCGTATCTTCTTGACAAACTATAAAGGCGATTTTGAGAACACAAACAATCTTTTTTCACCTAAATAACTCGTAAGTCAAGGCTTAGAGCGATGAGCTTTTGTCGTTGGCCCGTTTCGCATCGAACTAGGTCCAAGCTGCTCCAACCTAGCCTACGGTGTTTTGTCGGTTTTATCGCTCTCATACCGTTTCACGTATTCCAAGTCCAGTTGACCCATATCTGCTTAAAAAACTATGAACGGCGATTTTAAGGGCCCAAACTACATATTTTCACCAAAATAACTCATAAGTCGTGGCTTATAGCTATAAGTTTTGGTTGTTCGCTCGTTTTAGATAGACTTAGGTCCAAACGGCTCAAACCTAGCTCGACATTTTTTCCATCGGTTTTTATCACACTCATACCGTTTCACGTATTCTAACTCCATTTAGCCCGTATCTTCTGACAAACTATAAAGACTAATTTTGAGAACCCAAACAACCTTTTTTCACCAAAATAACTCCTAAGTCACGGCTTAGAGCGATGAGCTTTTGTCGTTGGCCGTTTCGCATCGAACTAGGTCTAAACTACTCCAACCTAGCCCTACAGATGTTTCGTCGGTTTTTATCACTCTCATACCGTTTCACCTATTCCAAGTCCAGTTGGCCCATATCTTCTTAAAAAGCTATGAAGGCTGATTTTGAGAGCCCAAACTACATTTTTTCACCGAGAATAACTCATAAGTCGTGGCTTATAGCTATGAG
Organism: Dovyalis caffra; assembly: GCA_963924115.1. Lineage (NCBI taxonomy): Eukaryota > Viridiplantae > Streptophyta > Magnoliopsida > Malpighiales > Salicaceae > Dovyalis > Dovyalis caffra. The sequence goes on along the minus strand of CAWUPB010000811.1, from coordinate 38,089 downwards.
TTTTGGTTGTTGGCCCGTTTCGGATAGACTGTAGGTCCAAACGGCTCAAACCTAGCACGAAAGTTTTTCCATCGGTTTTTATCACACTCATACCGTTTCACATATTCCAACTCTCGTTGGCCCGTATCTACTTAACAAACTATGAAGGCAGATTTTAGAGCCCAAACTATGTTTTTTCATCAAAATAAATCATAAGTCATGGCTTATAGCTATGAGTTTTGGTCGTTGGCCCGTTTTCGGTAGAACTAGGTCCAAACGGCTCAAACCTAGGCTTACGGTTTTTCATCGGTTTTTATCAAACTCATAACGTTTCATGTATTCCAACTCCGGTTAGCCGTATCTTCGACAAACTATGAAGACAGATTTTGAGAACCCAAACAACCTTTTTTCACCAAAATAACTCGTAAGTCATAGCTTAGAGCGATGAGGTTTTGTCGTTGGCCCGTTTAGCATCGAACTAGGTCCAAGCTGCTCCAACCTAGCCTTATAGTGTTTCTTCGGTTTTATCGCTCTCATACCGTTTCACGTATTCCAAGTCCGAGTCGGCCCATATCTTCTTAAAAAACTATGAACGGCGATTTTGAGGGCCTAAACTACATTTTTTCACCAAAATAACTCATAAGTCGTGGCTTATAGCTATCGAGTTTTGGTTGTTGGCCCGTTTTAGATAGACTTAGGTCCAAACGGCTCAAACCTAGCTCGACGGTTTTCCATCGGTTTTTATCACACTCATACCGTTTCACGTATTCCAACTCTAGTTGACCCGTATCTTCGACAAACTATGAAGGCGATTTTGAGAGCCCAAACTATGTTTTTTCACGAAAATAACTAATAAGTCATGGCTTATAGCTATGAGTTTTGGTCGTTGGCCCGTTTCCGGTAGAACTAGGTCCAAACGACTCAAACCTAACCTTATCGTTTTTTCATCGGTTTTATCACACTCATATCGTTTCACGTATCCAACTCCGGTTAGCCGTATCTTCTGACAAACTATAAAGGCTGATTTTGAGAACACAAACAACCTTTTTTCACCAAAATAACTCGTAAGTCAAGGCTTAGAGCGATGAGCTTTTGTCGTTGGCCCGTTTCGCATCGAACTAGGTCCGAGCTGCTCAAACCTAGCCCTACGGTGTTTCGTCGGTTTTATTGCTCTCATACCGTTTCACGTATTCCAAGTCCAGTTGGCCCATATCTTCTTAAAAAACTATGAACGGCGATTTTGAGGGCCCAACTGCATATTTTTACCAAAATAACTCATAAGTCGTGGCTTATAGCTATGAGTTTTGGTTGTTGGCCGTTTTAGATAGACTTAGGTCCAAACGGCTCAAACCTAGCTGACAGCTTTTCCATCGGTTTTATCACACTCATACCGTTTCACGTATTCCAACTCCATTTAGCGGTATCTTCTGACAAACTATAAAGACTAATTTTGAGAGCCTAAACAACCTTTTTTCACCAAAATAACTCCTAAGTCACGGCTTAGAGCGATGAGCTTTTGTCGTTGGCCGTTTCGCATCGAACTAGGTCCAAGCTGCTCCAACCTAACCGACGAGTGTTTCATCGGTTTTTATCGCTCTCATACCGTTTCACGTATTCTAAGTCCGAGTTACCCATATCTTAAAAAACTATGAAGGCTGATTTTGAGGGCTCAAAATACATTTTTTTACCAAAATAACTTATAAGTCGTGGCTTATAGCTACGAGTTTTGGTTGTTGGCTCGTTTCGGATAGACTTAGGTCCAAACAGCTCAAACCTAGCTCGACAGGTTTTCCATCGGTTTTTATTACACTCATACCGTTTCACGTATTCCAACTCCATTTAGCCCGTATCTTCTTGACAAACTATGAAGACTAATTTTGAGAGCCCAAACTATGTTTTTTCACCAAAATAACTCATAACTCGTGGCTTATAGCTATGAGTTTTGGTTGTTGGCTCGTTTTAGATAGACTTAGGTCCAAACTGCTCAAACCTAGCCCGACATTTTTTCCATCGGTTTTTATCACACTCATACCGTTTCACGTATTCCAACTCCATTTAGCTCGTATCTTCTTGACAAACTATAAAGACTAATTTTGAGAGCCCAAACAACCTTTTTTCACCAAAATAACTCCTAAGTCACGGCTTAGAGCGATGAGCTTTTGTCGTTGGCCCGTTTCGCATCGAACTAGGTCTAAACTACTCTAACCTAGCCCTACAATGTTTCGTCGGTTTTTAACGCTCTCATACCGTTTCACGTATTCCAAGTCCAGGTTGGCCCATATCTTCTTAAAAAACTATGAAGGCTGATTTTGAGAGCCCAAACTACATTTTTTCACCGGAATAACTCATAAGTCGTGGCTTATAGCTATGAGTTTTGGTTGTTGGCCCATTTCGGATAGACCTGGGTCCAAACGAGCTCAAACCTAGCACTGAAAGGTTTTCCATCGGCTTTTATCACACTCATACCGTTTCACGTATTCCAACTCTCGCTGGCCCGTATCTACTTAACAAACTATGAAGGCGGATTTTAAGAGCCCAAACTATGTTTTTTCATCAAAATAAATCATAAGTCATGGCTTATAGCTATGAGTTTTGGTCGTTGGCCCGTTTCCGGTAGAACTAGGTCCAAACGGCTCAAACCTAGGCTTACGGTTTTTCATCGGTTTTTATCAAACTCATATCGTTTCACGTATTCCAACTCCGGTTAGCTCGTATCTTCTTGACAAACTATGAAGACAGATTTTGAGAACCCAAACAACCTTTTTTCACCAAAATAACTCGTAAGTCATAGCTTAGAGCGATGAGGTTTTGTCGTTGGCCCGTTTAGCATCAAACTAGGTCCAAGCTTGCTCCAACCTAGCCTTATAGTGTTTCTTCGGTTTTTATCGCTCTCATACCGTTTCACGTATTCCAAGTCCAGTCGGCCCATATCTTCTTAAAATACTATGAACGCCGATTTTGAGGGCCCAAACTACATTTTTTCACCAAAATAACTCATAAGTCGTGGCTTATAGCTATGAGTTTCGATTGTTGGCTCGTTTCGGATAGACCTAGGTCCAAACAGCTCGAACCTAGCTCGACGGTTTTATCATCGGTTTTTATCACACTCATACCGTTTCACGTATTCCAACTCTAGTTGGACCGTATCTTCTTGACAAACTATGAAGGCGGATTTTGAGAGCCCAAACTATGTTTTTTAACCAAAATAACTCATAAGTCATGGCTTATAGCTATGAGTTTTGGTCTTTGGCCCGTTTACGGTAGAACTAGGTCCAAACAGCTCAAACCTAGCCTTATCGTTTTTTCATCGGTTTTTATCACACTCATATCGTTTCACGTATCCAACTCCAGTTAGCCCGTATCTTCTTGACAAACTATAAAGGCTGATTTTGAGAACAAAAACAACCTTTTTTCACCAAAATAACTCGTAAGTCAAGGCTTAGAGCGATGAGCTTTTGTCGTTGGCCCGTTTCGCATCGAACTAGGTACAAGCTGCTCCAACCTAGCCCTACGGTGCTTCGTCGGTTTTATCGCTCTCATACCGTTTCACGTATTCCAAGTCCAGTTGGCCCATATCTTCTTAAAAAACTATGAACGCTGATTTTGAGGGCCCAAACTACATATTTTCACCAAAATAACTCATAAGTCGTGGCTTATAGCTATGAGTTTTGGTTGTTGGCCCGTTTTAGATAAACTTAGGTCCAAACGGCTCAAACCTAGCACGACGGTTTTCCATCGGTTTTTATCACACTCATATCGTTTCACGTATTCCAACTCTAGTTAGCCCGCATCTTCTTGACAAACTATGAAGGTAGATTTTGAGAGCTCGAACTACGTTTTTCACGAAAATAACTCATAAGTCATGGCTTATAGCTATGAGTTTTGGTCGTTGGCCCATTTTCGGTAGAACTAGGTCTAAACGGCTCAAACCTAGCCTTACGGTATTTTCATCGGTTTTATCGGACTCATATCGTTTCACGTATTCCAACTCCGGTTAGCCGTATCTTCTGACAACCTATGAAGGCTGATTTTGAGAGCCCAAATAACCTTTTTTCACCAAAATAACTCGTAAGTCACGGCTTAGAGCGATGAGGTTTTGTCGTTGCCTCGTTTCGCATCGACCTAGGTCCAAGCTGCTCCAACCTAGCCCTATAGTGTTTCGTCGGTTTTTATCGCTCTTATACCGTTTCACGTATTCCAAGTCCAATTGGCCCCTATCTTCTTAAAAAATTATGAATGATGATTTAGAGGGCGTAAACTATATTTTTTGACCAAAATAACTCACAAGTCGTGGCTTATAGCTATGAGTTTTGGTTGTTGGCCCGTTTCGGATAGACCTAGGTCCAAACGGACTCAAACCTTGCTCGACGGTTTTTCCATCGGTTTTTATGACACTCTACCATTTCACGTATTCCAACTCTAGTTGGCTCGTATCTTCTTGACAAACTATGAAGGCGGATTTTGAGATCCCAAACAACCTTTTTTCTCAAAAATAACTCATAAGTCACGGCTTGGAGCGATGAGGTTTTGTCGTTGGCTCGTTTCGCATCGACCTTGGTCCAAGCTCGCTCCAACCTAGCCCCACGGTGTTTTGTCGGTTTTATCGCTCTTATACCGTTTCACGTATTCCAAGTCCAGTTGGCCACTATCTTCTTAAAAAACTATGAATGCCGATTTTGAGCGCCCAAACTGTATTTTTTCACCAAAATAACTCATAAGTCGTGGCTTATAGCTATGAGTTTTGGTTGTTGGCCCGTTTCGGATAGACTTAGGTCCAAACGGCTCAAACCTAGCTCGACGGTTTTTTCATCGGCTTTTATCACACTCATACCGTTTCACGTATTCTAACCGTAGTTGGCCCGTATCTTCTTGACAAACTATAAAGGCGGATTTTGAATGCCCAAACTACGTTTTTTCACCAAAATAACTCATAAGTCATGGCTTATAGCTATGAGTTTTGGTCGTTGGCCCGTTTTCGGTAGAACTAGGTCCAAACGGACTCAAACCTAGCCTTATAGTTTTTTCATCGGTTTTTATCACATTCATATCGTTCCACATATTCCAACTCCGAGTTAGCCCATATCTTCGACAAACTATGAAGGCCGATTTTGAGATCCCAAACAACCTTTTTTCATAAAAATAACTCGTAAGTCACGGCTTAAAGCGATGAGGTTTTATCGTTGGCTCTGTTTCGCATCGAACTAGGTCCAAACTCGCTCCAACCTAGCCATCCAATGTTTCGTCGGCTTTTATCGCTCTCATACCGTTTCACGTATTCCAAGTCCAGTTGGCCCCTATCTTCTTAAAAAACAATGAATGATGATTTTAAGGGCCCAAACTATATTTTTTGACTAAAATAACTCATAAGTCGTGGCTTATAGCTATGAGTTTTGGTTGTTGGCCCGTTTCGGATATACCTAGGTCCAAACGGACTCAAACCTAGCACGACAGTTTTTCCATCGGTTTTTATCACACTTATACCGTTTCGGGTATTCTAACTCTAGTTGGCCCGTATCTTCTTGACAAACTATGAAGGCAGATTTTGAGAGCCCGAACTACGTTTTTTCACAAAAATAACTTATAAGTCATGGCTTATAGCTATGGTTTTGGTCGTTGGCCCGTTTTCGGTAGAACTAGGTCCAAACGGACTCAAACCTAGCCTTACGGCTTTTTCATCGGTTTTATTACACTCATATCGTTTCACGTATTTCAACTCCAGTTGGCCCGCATCTTCTTGACAAACTATTAAGACTAATTTTGAGATCCCAATCAACCTTTTTTCACAAAAATAACTCGTAAGTCACGGCTTAGAGCGATGAGGTTTTGTCGTTGGCCCATTTCACATCGAACTAGCTCCAAACTCGCTCCAACCTAGCCCTACGGTGTTTGATCACTTTTTATCGCTCTTATACCGTTTCACGTATTCCAAGTCCAGTTGGCCCATATCTTCTAAAAAACTATGAAGGCTGATTTTGAGGGCCCAAACTCGTATTTTTTCCCCAAAATAACTCATAAGTCGTGGCTTATAGCTATGAGTTTTTGTTGTTGGCCCGTTTCGGATAGACATAGGTCCAAACGGCTCAAACCTAGCTCGACGGCTTTTCCATCGGCTTTTATCACACTCATACCGTTTCACGTATTCTAATCGTAGTTGGCCCGTATCTTCTTGACAAACTATAAAGGCAGATTTTGAGAGCCCAAACTACTTTTTTCACCAAAATAACTCATAAGTCATGGCTTATAGCTATGAGTTTTGGTCGTTGGCCCGTTTTCGGTAGAACTAGGTCCAAACGACTCAAACCTAGCCTTATAGTTTTTTCATCGGCTTTTATCACATTCATATCGTTTCACGTACTTCAACTCCAGTTAGCCCGTATCTTCGACAAACTACAAAGACCGATTTTGAGATCCCAAAAAACCTTTTTTCACAAAAATAACTCGTAAGTCACGGCTTAAAGCGATGAGGTTTTATCTTTGGCCCGCTTCGCATCGAACTAGGTCCAAACCGCTCCAACCTAGCCCTACAATGTTTCGTCGGCTTTTATCGCTCTCATACCGTTTCACGTATTCCAACTCCAGTTAGCTCGTATCTTCTTGACAAACTATGAAGACCGATTTTGAGATCCCAAACAACCTTTTTTCACAAAAATAACTCTTAAGTCACGGCTTAAAGCGATGAGGCTTTATCGTTGGCCCGTTTCGCATCGAAGTAGGTCCAAACCGCTCTAACCTAGCCCTACAATGTTTCGTCGGCTTTTATCGCTCTCATACCGTTTCACGTATTCCAAGTCTAGTTGTCCCATATCGTCTTAAAAAACTATGAAGGCTGATTTTGAGGTCCCAAACTATATTTTTTGACCAAAATAACTCATAAGTCGTGGCTTATAGCTATGAGTTTTGGTTGTCGGCCCGTTTCGGATGAGACTAGAGTCCAAACGGCTCAAACCTAGCTCGACAGCTTTTCCATCGGCTTTTATCACACTCATATCGTTTCACGTATTCCAACTCCAGTTAGCTTGTATCTTCTTGACAAACTATGAAGACCGATTTTGAGATCCCAAACAACCTTTTTTTCACAAAAATAACTCTTAAGTCACGGCTTAAAGCGATGAGGCTTTATCGTTGCCCGTTTCGCATCGAAGTAAGTCCAAACTCGCTCTAACCTAGCCCTACAATGTTTCGTCGGCTTTTATCGCTCTCATACCGTTTCACGTATTCCAAGTCCGAGTTGGCCCCTATCTTCTTAAAAAATTATGAATGATGATTTTGAGGGCCCAAACTATATTTTTTGACCAAAATAACTCACAAGTCGTGGGTTATAGCTATGAGTTTGGGTTGTTGGCCCGTTTCGGATATACCTAGGTCCAAACGGCTCAAACCTAGCTCGACGGTTTTTCCATCGGCTTTTATGACACTCTACCGTTTCACGTATTCCAACTCTAGTTGGCTCGTATCTTCTTGACAAACTATGAAGGTAGATTTTGAGATCCCAAACAACCTTTTTTCACAAAAATAACTCGTAAGTCACGGCTTAGAGCGATGAGGTTTTGTCGTTGGCTCGTTTCACATCGACCTAGGTCTAAACTCGCTCCAACCTAGCCCGAGAGTTTTTCGTCCGTTTTTATCGCTCTAATACCGTTTCACGTATTCCAAGTCCAGATTGGCCCATATCTTCTTAAAAAACTATGAAGGCTGATTTTGAGGGCCCAAATTGTATTTTTTTCACCAAAATAACTCATAAGTCGTGGCTTATAGCTATGAGTTTTGGTTGTTGGCCGTTTCGGATAGACCTAGGTCGAAACAGACTCAAACCTAGCCTTATAGTTTTTTCATCGGCTTTTATCACATTCATATCGTTTCACGTACTTCAACTCCAGTTAGCCCGTATCTTCTTGACAAACTACGAAGACCGATTTTGAGATCCCAAACAACCTTTTTTCACAAAAATAACTCGTAAGTCACGACTTAAAGCGATGAGGTTTTATCGTTGGCCCGTTTCGCATCGAACTAGGTCCAAGCTGCTCCAACCTAGCCCTACAATGTTTCGTTAGTTTTTATCGCTCTCATACCGTTTCACGTATTCCAAGTCCAGTTGGCCCTATCTTCTTAAAAAACTATGAATGATAATTTTGAGGGCCCAAACTATATTTTTTTACCAAAATAACTCACAAGTCGTGGGTTATAGCTATGAGTTTTGGTTGTTGGCCCGTTTCGGATATACCTAGGTCCAAACGACTCAAGCCTAACCCGACGGCTTTTTCATCGGCTTTTATGACACTCTACCGTTTCACGTATTCCAACTCTAGTTGGCTCGTATCTTCTTGAAAAACTATGAAGGCGGATTTTGAGATCCCAAACAACCTTTTTTCACAAAAATAACTCGTAAGTCACGGCTTAGAGCGATGAGGTTTTTTCGTTGGCTCGTTTCGCATCGACCTAGGTCCAAACTCGCTCCAACCTAGCCCTACAGGTGTTTCGTCGGCTTTTATCACTCTTATACCGTTTCACGTATTCCAAGTCGAGTTGGCCCATATCTTCTTAAAAAACTATAAATGCCGATTTTGAGGGCCAAAATTGTATTTTTTTCACCAAAATAACTCATAAGTCGTGGCTTATAGCTATGAGTTTTGGTTGTTGGCCCGTTTCGGATAGACCTAGGTCGAAACGACTCAAACCTAGCTCGATAGTTTTTCCATCGGTTTTATCACACCGATACCGTTTCACGTATTCCAACTCTAGCTGGCCCGTATCTTCTTGACAAACTATGAAGGCGGATTTTGAGAGCCCAAACTACGTTTTTTCACGAAAATAACTTATAAGTCATGGCTTATAGCTATGAGTTTTGGTCGTTAGCCCGTTTTCGATAGAATTAGGTCCAAACAGACTTAAACCTAGCCTTACGGTTTTTCATCGGTTTTATCGGACTCATATCGTTTCACGTATTCCAACTCCAGTTAGCTCATATCTTCTTGACAAACTATGAAGACCGATTTTGAGAGCACAAACTACCTTTTTTCACCAAAATAACTCGTAAGTCACGGCTCAGAGCGATGAGGTTTTGTCGTTGGCTCATTTCAAATCGACCTAGGTCCAAACTCGCTCCAACCTAGCCCCGTAGTGTTTCTTCGGCTTTTATCGCTCTTATACCGTTTCACGTATTCCAAGTCCAAGTTGGCCCATATCTTCTTAAAAAACTATAAAGGCCGATTTTGAGGGCCCAAACCGTATTTTTTCCCCAAAATAACTCATAAGTCGTGGCTTATAGCTATGAGTTTTGGTTGTTGGCCCATTTCGGATAGACATAGGTCCAAACCGCTCAAACCTAGCTTGACGGCTTTTCCATCGGCTTTTATCACACTCTACCGTTTCACGTATTCCAACCGTAGTTGGCTCGTATCTTCTTGACAAACTATGAAGGCAAATTTTGAGAGCCCAAACAACCTTTTTTCACAAAAATAACTCATAAGTCACGGCTTAGAGCGATGAGTTTTGGTCGTTGGCCCGTTTTCGGTAGAACTAGGTCCAAACAGACTCAAACCTAGCCTTACAGCTTTTTCATCGGCTTTTATCACACTCATACCGTTTCATGTATTCCAACTCTAGTTGGCTCGCATCTCTTGACAAACTATGAAGGCGGATTTTGAGAGCCCAAACTACGTTTTTTCACCAAAATAACTCATAAGTCATTGTCGATAGCTATGAGTTTTGGTCGTTGGCCCGTTTTCAATAAAACTAGGTCCAAACAACTCAAACCTAGCTTTACAGCTTTTTCATCGGCTTTTAACACTCATATCGTTTCACGTATTCCAACTCCAGTTAGCTTCGTATCTTCTTGACAAACTATGAAGGCGGATTTTGAGAGCCCAAACTACGTTTTGTCAACAAAATAACTCATAAGTCATGGCTTATAGCTATGAGTTTTGGTTGTTAGCCCGTTTCGGATAGACCTAGGTCCAAACAGACTCAAACCTAGCTCGACAGCTTTTCCATCGGCTTTTATCACACTCATACCGTTTCACGTATTCCAACTCTACTTGGCTCGTATCTTCTGACAAACTATGAAGGCAAATTTTTCGAGCCCAAACTACGTTTTTTCACCAAAATAACTCATAAGTCATTGCTTATAGCTATGAGTTTTGGTCGTTGGCCCGTTTTCGGTAAAACTAGGTCCAAACAACTCAAACCTAACCTTACAGCTTTTTCATCGGTTTTTAACACTCATATCGTTTCACGTATTCCAACTACGGTTAGCTTCGTATCTTCGAGAAACTATGAAGACTCGTTTTGAAAGCCAAAACTACCTCTTTTCACCCAAATAACTCGTAAGTCACGACTTAGAGCGATGAGCTTTTGTCGTTGGCCCGTTTCGCATCGAACTAGGTCTAAACCGCTCCAACCTAGCCCGAGAGTGTTTTGTCTGTTTTTATCGCTCTAATACCGTTTCACGTATTCCAAGTCCAGTTGGCCCATATCTTCTTAAAAAACTATGAAGGCTGATTTTGAGGGCCCAAACTACATTTTTTCACCAAAATAACTCATAAGTCGTGGCTTATAGCTATGAGTTTTGGTTGTTGACCCGTTAAAGATAGACCTAGGTCCAAACGAGCTCAAACCAAGCTCGACAGCTTTTCCATCGGCTTTTATCACACTCATACCTTTTCACGTATTCCAACTCCAGTTAGCCCGTATCTTCGACAAACTATGAAGACCGATTTTGAGATCTCAAACAACCTTTTTTCACAAAAATAACTCGTAAGTCACGGCTTAAAGTGATGAGGCTTTATCGTTGGCCCGTTTCACATCGAAGTAGGTCCAAGCTCGCTCCAACCTAGCCCTACAATGTTTCGTCGGCTTTTATCGCTCTCATACCGTTTCACGTATTCCAAGTCCAGGTTGGCCCCTATCTTCTTAAAAAACTATGAATGATGAGTTTAAGGGCCCAAACTATATTTTTTTACCAAAATAACTCATAAGTCTTGGCTTATAGCTATGAGTTTTGGTTGTTGGCCCGTTTCGGATAGGCCTAGGTCCAAATAGCTCAAACCTAGCTCGACAATTTTTCCATCAATTTTTATCACACTCATACCGTTTCACGTATTCCAACTCTAGTTGGCCCGTATCTTATTGACAAACTATAAAGGCAGATTTTTAGAGCGCAAACTACGTTTTTTCACCAAAATAACTCATAAGTCATGGCTTATAGCTATGAGTTTTGGTCGTTGGCCCGTTTTCGGTAGAACTAGGTCCAAACGGCTCAAACCTAGCCTTACAGCTTTTTCATCGGTTTTATCACACGCATATCGTTTCACGTATTCCAACTCCAGTTAGCTTGTATCTTCGACAAACTATGAAGGCCGATTTTGAGATCCCAAACAACCTTTTTTTCACAAAAATAACTCTTAAGTCACGGCTTAAAGCGATGAGGCTTTAGCGTTGGCCCGTTTCGCATCGAAGTAGGTCCAAACTCGCTCTAACCTAGCCCCACAATGTTTCGTCGGCTTTTATCACTCTCATACCGTTTCACGTATTCCAAGTCCAGTTGTCCCATATCATCTTAAAAAACTATGAAGGCTGATTTTGAGGTCCCAAACTATATTTTTTGACCAAAATAACTCATAAGTCGTGGCTTATAGCTATGAGTTTTGGTTGTCGGCCGTTTCGGATAGACCTAGGTCCAAACGACTCAAACCTAGCTCGACGGCTTTTCCATCAGCTTTTATCACACTCATACCTTTTCACGTATTCCAACTCCAGTTAGCTCGTATCTTTTTGACAAACTATGAAGACCGATTTCGAGAGCCAAAACTACTTTTTTTCACCAAAATAACTCGTAAGTCACGACTTAGAGCGATGAGCTTTTGTCGTTGGCCCGTTTCGCATCGAACTAGGTCCAAACTCGCTCCAACCTAGCCCGAGAGTGTTTCGTATGTTTTTATCGCTCTAATACCGTTTCACGTATTCCAAGTCCAATTGGCCCATATCTTCTTAAAAAACTATGAAGGCTGATTTTGAGGGCCCAAACTACATTTTTTCACCAAAATAACTCATAAGTCGTCGCTTATAGCTATGAGTTTTGGTTGTTGACTCGTTTAAGATAGACCTAGATCCAAACCGCTCAAACCTAGCTCGACAGCTTTTCCATCGGCTTTATCACACTCGTACCTTTTCACGTATTCCAACTCCGAGTTAGCCCGTATCTTCTTGACAAACTATGAAGACCGATTTTGAGATCCCAAACAACCTTTTTTCACAAAAATAACTCGTAAGTCACGGCTTAGAGCGATGAGGTTTTGTCATTGGCTCGTTTTCGGTAAAACTAGGTCCAAACAACTAAAACCTAGCTCGACAGCTTTTCCATCAGCTTTTATCACACTCATTTCATTTCACGTATTCCAACTCTAGTTAGCCCGTATCTTCTTGAAAAACTATGAAGACCGATTTTGAGATCCCAAACAACTTTTTTCACAAAAATAACTCGTAAGTCACGGCTTAAAGCGATGACGTCTTATCGTTGCCCCGTTTCGCATCGAACTAGGTCCAAACCGCTCCAACCTAGCCCCACAATGTTTCGTCAATTTTTATCGCTCTCATACCGTTTCACGTATTCCAAGTCCAGCTTGGCCCCTATCTTCTTAAAAAACTATGAATGATGATTTTGAGGGCCCAAACTATATTTTTTGACCAAAATAACTCATAAGTCGTGGCTTATAGCTATGAGTTTTGGTTGTCGGCCCGTTTCGGATAGACCTAGGTCCAAACGGACTCAAACCTAGCTCGACAGCTTTTCCATCGCTTTTATCACACTCATACCTTTTCACGTATTCCAAGTCCAAGTTAGCCCGTATCTTCTTGACAAACTATGAAGACCGATTTTGAGAGCCAAAACTACTTTTTTTCACCAAAATAACTCGTAAGTCACGACTTAGAGCGATGAGCTTTTGTCGTTGGCCCGTTTCGCATCGAACTAGGTCCAAACTGCTCCAACCTAGCCCGAGAGTGTTTCGTATGTTTTTATCGCTCTAATACCGTTTCACGTATTCCAAGTCCAATTGGCCCATATCTTCTTAAAAAACTATGAAGGCCGATTTTGAGGGCCCAAACTACATTTTTTCACCAAAATAACTCATAAGTCGTCGCTTATAGCTATGAGTTTTGGTTGTTGACTCGTTTAAGATAGACCTAGATCCAAACTGACTCAAACCTAGCCGACAGCTTTTGCATCAGCTTTTATCACACTCGTACCTTTTCACGTATTCCAACTCCAAGTTAGCCCGTATCTTCTTGACAAACTATGAAGACCGATTTTGAGATCCCAAACAACCTTTTTTCACAAAAATAACTCGTAAGTCACGGCTTAGAGCGATGAGGTTTTGTCGTTGGCTCGTTTTCGGTCAAACTAGGTCCAACCAACTAAAACCTAGCCCGATCAGCTTTTTCCATCAGCTTTTATCACACTCATTTCGTTTCACGTATTCCAACTCTAGTTAGCCCGTATCTTGTTGAAAAACTATGAAGACCGATTTTGAGATCCCAAACAACTTTTTTCACAAAAATAACTCGTAAGTCACAAGCTTAAAGCGATGACGTCTTATCGTTGCCCCGTTTCGCATCGAACTAGGTCCAAACCGCTCCAACCTAGCCCCACAATGTTTCGTCGCTTTTATCGCTCTCATACCGTTTCACGTATTCCAAGTCCAAGTTGGCCCCTATCTTCTTAAAAACTATGAATGATGATTTTGAGGGCCCAAACTATATTTTTTGACCAAAATAACTCACAAGTCTTGGCTTATAGCTATGAGTTTTGGTTGTTGGCCCGTTTCGTATAGACTCTAGGTCCAAACGACTCAAACCTAGCCTAACAATTTTTCCATCAGCTTTTATCACACTCATACCGTTTCACGTATTCCAACTCTACTTGGCTCGTATATTCTTGACAAACTATGAAGGCAGATTTTTCGAGCCCAAACTACGTTTTTTCACCAAAATAACTCATAAGTCATTGCTTATAGCTATGAGTTTTGGTCGTTGGCCCGTTTTCGGTAGAACTAGGTCCAAAAAACTCAAACCTAGCTTTACAGCTTTTTCATCAGCTTTTAACACTCATATCGTTTCACGTATTCCAACTCCAGCTTAGCTCCGTATCTTCGACAAACTATGAAGACTGATTTTGAGAGCCAAAACTACCTCTTTTCACCGAAATAACTCGTAAGTCACGACTTAGAGCGATGAGCTTTTGTCGTTGGCCCGTTTCGCATCGAACTAGGTCCAAACTCGCTCCAACCTAGCCCGAGAGTGTTTCGTATGTTTTTATCGCTCTAATACCGTTTCACGTATTCCAAGTCCAATTGGCCCATATCTTCTTAAAAAACTATGAAGGCCGATTTCGAGGGCCCAAACTACATTTTTTCACCAAAATAACTCATAAGTCGTGGCTTATAGCTATGAGTTTTGGTTGTTGACCCGTTAAAGATAGACTCTAGGTCCAAACAGACTTCAAACCTAACCCGATAGTTTTTCCATCGGCTTTTATCACATTCATACCTTTTCACGTATTCCAACTCCAGTTAGCCCGTATCTTCGACAAACTATGAAGACCGATTTTGAGATCTCAAACAACCTTTTTTCACAAAAATAACTCGTAAGTCACGGCTTAAAGCGATGAGGCTTTATCGTTGGCCCGTTTCACATCGAAGTAGGTCCAAACCGCTCCAACCTAGCCCTACAATGTTTCGTCGGCTTTTATCGCTCTCATACCGTTTCACGTATTCCAAGTCCAAGCTTGGCCCCTATCTTCTTAAAAACTATGAAAGATGAGTTTAAGGGCCCAAACTATATTTTTTGACCAAAATAACTCATAAGTCTTGGCTTATAGCTATGAGTTTTGGTTGTTGGTCCGTTTCGGATAGGCCTAGGTCCAAATAGCTCAAACCTAGCCCGACAATTTTTCCATCAATTTTTATCATACTCATATCGTTTCACGTATTCCAACTCCAGTTAGCTTGTATCTTCGACAAACTATGAAGACCGATTTTGAGATCCCAAACAACCTTTTTTTCACAAAAATAACTCTTAAGTCACGGCTTAAAGCGACGAGGCTTTATCGTTGGCCCGTTTCGCATCGAAGTAGGTCCAAATTGCTCTAACCTAGCCCTACAATGTTTCGTCGCTTTTATCGCTCTCATACCGTTTCACGTATTCCAACTCTAGTTAGCTCGTATGTTCTCGACAAACTATGAAGACCGATTTTGAGATCCCAAACAACCTTTTTTTCACAAAAATAACTCTTAAGTCACGGCTTAAAGCGACGAGGCTTTATTGTTGGCCCGTTTCGCATCGAAGTAGGTCCAAACCGCTCTAACCTAGCCCTACAATGTTTCGTCGCTTTTATCGCTCTCATACCGTTTCACGTATTCCAAGTCCAGCTTGTCCCATATCGTCTTAAAAAACTATTAAGGCCGATTTCGAGGTCCCAAACTATATTTTTTGACCAAAATAACTCATATGTCGTGGCTTATAGCTATGAGTTTTGGTTGTCGCCCGTTTCGTATAGACCTAGGTCCAAATAACTTCAAACCTAGCCTCGACAGCTTTTCCATCGCTTTTATCACACTCATACCTTTTCACGTATTCCAACTCCAGCTAGCCCGTATCTTCGACAAACTATGGAGACCGATTTTGAGAGCCAAAACTACTTTTTTTCACCAAAATAACTCGTAAGTCACGACTTAGAGCGATGAGCTTTTGTCGTTGGCCCGTTTCGCATCGAACTAGGTCCAAACTCGCTCCAACCTAGCCCGAGAGTGTTTCGTATGTTTTTATCGCTCTAATACCGTTTCACGTATTCCAAGTCCAATTGGCCCATATCTTCTTAAAAACTATGAAGGCCGATTTCGAGGGCCCAAACTACATTTTTTCACCAAAATAACTCATAAGTCGTGGCTTATAGCTATGAGTTTTGGTTGTTGACCCGTTTATGATAGTACCTAGGTCCAAACGAACTTCAAACCTAGCTCCGACAGCTTTTTCATCAGCTTTTATCACACTCATACCTTTTCACGTATTCCAACTCCAGCTAGCCCGTATCTTCGACAAACTATGAAGATCGATTTTGAGATCCCAAACAACCTTTTTTCACAAAAATAACTCGTAAGTCACGGCTAGAGCGATGAGGTTTTGTCGTTGGCCCGTTTTTGGTAGAACTAGGTCCAAACAGATCTCAAACCTAGCCTTACAGCTTTTTTCATCTGCTTTTATCATATTCATTTCGTTTCACGTATTCCAACTCCAAGCTAGCCCGTATCTTCGACAAACTATGAAGACCGATTTTGAGATCCCAAACAACTTTTTTCTCAAAAATAACTCGTAAGTCACGGCTTAAAGCGATGAAGTCTTATCGTTGCCCCATTTCGCATCGAACTAGGTCCAAACCGCTCCAACCTAGCCCTACAATGTTTCGTCGCTTTTATCGCTCTCATACCGTTTCACGTATTCCAAGTCCAAGCTTAGCCCCTATCTTCTTAAAAACTATTAATGATGATTTTGAGGGCCCAAACTATATTTTTTCGACCAAAATAACTCACAAGTCTTGGCTTATAGCTATGAGTTTTGGTTGTTGGCCCGTTTCGTATAGACTTAGGTCCAAACAAACTTCAAACCTAGCCTCGACAATTTTTCCATCAGCTTTTATCACACTCATACCGTTTCACGTATTCCAACTCTACTTGGCTCGTATCTTCGACAAACTATGAAGGCAGCATTTTTCGAGCCCAAACTACGTTTTTTCACCAAAATAACTCATAAGTAATTGCTTATAGCTATGAGTTTTGGTTGTTGGCCCGTTTTTGGTAAAACTAGGTCCAAACAACTCAAACCTAGCTTTACAGCTTTTTTCATCGCTTTTAATACTCATATCGTTTCACGTATTCGAACTCCCGTTAGCTCCGTATCTTCTGACAAACTATGAAGACCGTTTTCGAGAGCCAAAACTACCTCTTTTCACCCAAATAACTTGTAAGTCACGACTTAGAGCGATGAGCTTTTGTCGTTGGCCCGTTTCGCATCGAACTAGGTCTAAACCGCTCCAACCTAGCCCGAGAGTGTTTCGTCCGTTTTTATCGCTCTAATACCGTTTCACGTATTCCAAGTCCAAACTTGGCCCATATCTTCTTAAAAACTATGAAGGCCGATTTCGAGGGCCCAAACTACAATTTTTCACTAAAATAACTCATAAGTCGTGGCTTATAGCTATGAGTTTTGGTTGTTGACCCGTTAAAGATGGACCTAGGTCCAAACAAACTTCAAACCTAGCCTCGACAGCTTTTCCATCAGCTTTTATCACACTCATACCTTTTCACGTATTCCAACTCCAAGCTAGCCCGTATCTTCTGACAAACTATGAAGACCGATTTTGAGATCTCAAACAACCTTTTTTCACAAAAATAACTCGTAAGTCACGCTTAAAGTGACGAGGCTTTATCGTTGGCCCGTTTCACATCGAAGTAGGTCCAAACTCGCTCCAACCTAGCCCTACAATGTTTCGTCGCTTTTATCGCTCTCATACCGTTTCACGTATTCCAAGTCCAAGCTTGGCCCCTATCTTCTTAAAAAACTATGAATGATGAGTTTAAGTGGCCCAAACTATATTTTTTGACCAAAATAACTCATAAGTCTTGGCTTATAGCTATGAGTTTTGGTTGTTGGTCCGTTTCGTATAGGCCTAGGTCCAAATAGCTCAAACCTAGCATGACAATTTTTCCAACAATTTTTATCACACTCATACCGTTTAACGTATTCCAACTCTAGCTTGGCCCGTATCTTCTGACAAACTATAAAGGCAGCATTTTTAGAGCCCAAACTACGTTTTTTCACCAAAATAACTCATAAGTCATGACTTATAGCTATGAGTTTTGGTTGTTGACCCGTTTATGATAGACCTAGGTCCAAACAAACTCAAACCTAGCCCGACAGCTTTTCCATCGCTTTTATCACACTCATACCTTTTCACGTATTCCAACTCCAGCTAGCCCGTATCTTCGACAAACTATGAAGACCGATTTTGAGATCCCAAACAACCTTTTTTCACAAAAAAAACTTGTAAGTACCTGGCTAGAGCGATGAGGTTTTGTCGTTTGCCCGTTTTCTGTAGAACTAGGTCCAAACAAGTCTCAAACCTAGCCTTACAGCTTTTTCATCGGCTTTTATCATATTCATTTCGTTTCACGTATTCCAACTCCAAGCTAGCCCGTATCTTCGACAAACTATGAAGATTGATTTTGAGATCCCAAACAACGTTTTTCACAAAAATAACTCGTAAGTCACGGCTTAAAGCGACGAGGTCTTATCGTTGCCCCGTTTCGCATCGAACTAGGTCCAAACCGCTCCAACCTAGCCCTACAATGTTTCGTCGCTTTTATCGCTCTCATACAGCTTCACGTATTCCAAGTCCAACTTGGCCCCTATCTTCTTAAAAAAACTATTAATGATGATTTTGAGGGCCCCAACTATATTTTTTGACCAAAATAACTCACAAGTCTTGGCTTATAGCTATGAGTTTTGGTTGTTGGCCCGTTTCGTATAGACCTAGGTCCAAACAAATCTCAAACCTAGCCCGACAGCTTTTTCCATCGCTTTTATCACACTCATACCGTTTCACGTATTCCAACTCTACTTGGCTCGTATCTTCTTGACAAACTATGAAGGTAGATTTTTCGAGCCCAAACTACGTTTTTTCACCAAAATAACTCATAAGTAATTGCTTATAGCTATGAGTTTTGGTAGTTGGCCCGTTTTTGGTAGAACTAGGTCCAAACAAATTTCAAACCTAGCCTTACCGTTTTTTCATCAGCTTTTATCACACTCATATCGTTTCACGTATCCAACTCCAGCTAGCCCGTATCTTCTTCACAAATTATGAAGACCGATTTCGAGAACCCAAACAACCATTTTTCACCAAAATAACTCGTAAGACAAGGCTTAGAGTGATGAGCTTTTGTCGTTGGCCCGTTTCGCATCGAACTAGGTCCAAACCGCTCCAACCTAGCCCTACGTTGTTTTGTCAGCTTTTATCGCTCTTATACCGTTCCACGTATTCCAAGTCCAAGCTTGGCTCATATCTTCTTAAAAACTATGAAGGCCGATTTTGAGGGCCCAAACAATATTTTTTCACCCAAATAACTCATAAGTCGTGGCTTATAGCTATGAGTTTTGGTTGTTGGCCCGTTTCGTATAGACATAGGTCCAAACAAACTTCAAACCTAGCTTGACAGCTTTTTCCATCGCTTTTATCACACTCATACCGTTTCACGTATTCCAACTCTAGCTTGGCCCGTATCTTCTCGACAAACTATGAAGGCAGCATTTTGAGAGCCCAAACTATATTTTTTCACCAAAATAACTCATAAGTCATGACTTATAGCTATGAGTTTTGGTCGTTGGCTCGTTTTGGGTAGAACTAGGTCCAAACATACTCAAACCTAGCCTTACCGTTTTTTCGTCGCTTTTATCGACTCATATCGTTTCACGTATCCAACTCCAGCTAGCCCGTATGTTATTGACAAACTATAAAGACCGATTTTCGTAACACAAACTACCTTTTTTCACCAAAATAACT
Organism: Dovyalis caffra; assembly: GCA_963924115.1. Taxonomy (NCBI): domain Eukaryota; kingdom Viridiplantae; phylum Streptophyta; class Magnoliopsida; order Malpighiales; family Salicaceae; genus Dovyalis; species Dovyalis caffra. The sequence goes on along the minus strand of CAWUPB010000811.1, from coordinate 18,501 downwards.
CGTAAGTCAAGGCTTAGAGCGATGAGCTTTTGTTGTTCGCCCGTTTCGCATCGAATTAGGTCCAAACCGCTCTAACGTAGCCCTACAGTTGTTTCGTCGCTTTTATCGGTCTCATACCGTTTCACGTACTCCAAGTCCAAGTGGCCAATATCTTCTTAAAAAACCTATGAAGGCCGATTTCGAGGGCCCAAACCGTATTTTTTCACCAAAATAACTCATAAGTCGTGACTTATAGCTATGAGTTTTGGTTGTTGGCCCGTTTCGTATAGACCTAGGTCCAAACAAACTCAAACCTAGCCGTAAAGGTTTTCCATCGCTTTTATCACACTCATACCGTTTCACGTATTCCAACTCTAGTTGGCTTCGTATCTTCTTGACAAACTATGAAGGCAGCATTTTGAGAGCCCAAACTATGTTTTTTCACCAAAATAACTCATAAGTCATGGCTTATAGCTATGAGTTTTGGTCGTTGGCCCGTTTTCTGTAGAACTAAGTCCAAACAGCTCAAACCTCGCTTACAGCTTTTTTCATTAGTTCTTATCACACTCATATCGTTTCACGTATTCCAACTCCAGCTAGCCCGTATCTTCGACAAACTATGAAGACCGATTTTGAGATCCCAAACAACCTTTTTTCACAAAAATAACTCGTAAGTCATGGCTTAGAGCGATGAGGTTTTGTCGCCGGCCCGTTTCGCATCGAACTAGGTCCAAACTCCTCCCACCTAGCCCTATAGTGTTTCGTCATTTTTTATCGCCGTCATACCGTTTCACGTATTCCAAGTTCTAGTTGGCCCATATCTTCTTAAAAAACTATGAAGGCCGATTTCGAGGTCCCAAACTACATTTTTTCACTAAAATAACTCATAGGTCTTGGCTTATAGCTACGAGTTTTGGTTGTTGGCCCGTTTTAGATAGACTTAGGTCCAAACAGACTTCAAACCTAGCCTCGAAAGTTTTTTCATCGCTTTTATCACACTCATACCGTTTCACGTATTCCAACTTTAGTTGGCTTCGTATCTTCTTGACAAACCGTGAAGGCAGCATTTTGAGAGTCCAAACTACATTTTGTCAACAAAATAACTCATAAGTCATGGCTTATAGATATCGCTTTGGTCGTTGGCCCATTTTTGGTAGAACTACGTCCAAACAAGCCTCAAACCTAGCCTTACAGCTTTTTCATTAGTTTTTATCACATTTATATCATTTCACGTATTCCAACTCCAGCTAGCCCGTATCTTCGACAAACTATGAAGACCGATTTTGAGATCCCAAACAACCTTTTTTCACAAAAATAACTCGTAAGTCACTGCTTAAAGCGATGAGGTTTTATTGTTGGCCCGTTTCGCATCGAACTAAGTCCAAACCGCCGCAACCTAGCCCTACAATGTTTCGTCGCTTTTATCGCTCTCACACCGTTTCACGTATTCCAAGTCCAAGCTTGGCCCCTATCTTCTTAAAAACTATGAATGATGATTTTAAGTGGCCCAAACTATATTTTTTGACCAAAATAACTCACAAGTCGTGGCTTATAGCTATGAGTTTTGGTTGTTGGCCGTTTAAGATAGACCTAGGTCGAAACAACTCAAAGCTAGCTCCGACGCTTTTTCCATCAGCTTTTATCACACTCATACCGTTTCACATATTCCAACTCTAGTTGGCTCGTATCTTCTTGACAAACTATGAAGGCAGCATTTTGAGAGACCAAACTACGTTTTTTCACCAAAATAACTCATAAGTCATCGCTTATAGCTATGAGTTTTGGTTGTTGGCCCGTTTTCGATAAAACTAGGTCCAAACAACTCAAACCTAGCCCGACAGCTTTTCCATCAGCTTTTATCACACTCATACCGTTTCACGTATTCCAACTCCATTTAGCCCGTATCTTCTCGACAAACTATAAAGACTAATTTTGAGAGCCTAAACAACCTTTTTTCACCAAAATAACTCCTAAGTCACGGCTTAGAGCGATGAGCTTTTGTCGTTGGCCCGTTTCGCATCGAACTAGGTCTAAACTACTCAACCCTAGCCCTACAATGTTTCGTCGCTTTTATCGCTCTCATACCGTTTCACGTATTCCAAGTCCAGCTTGGCCCATATCTTCTTAAAAAACAATGAAGGCCGATTTCGAGGGCCCAAACTACATTTTTTCATGAAAATAACTCATAAGTCGTGGCTTATAGCTATGAGTTTTGATTGTTGGCCCGTTTTTGATAGACTTAGGTCCAAACAAGCTCGAACCTAGCCTCGAAAGTTTTTTTATCAGCTTCTATCACACTCATACCGTTTCACGTATTCCAACTCCATTTAGCCCGTATCTTCTTGACAAACTACGAAGACCGATTTTGAGATCCCAAACAACCTTTTTTCACAAAAATAACTTGTAAGTCATGGCTTAGAGCGATGAGGTTTTGTCGTTGGCCCGTTTCGCATCGAACTAGGTCCAAACTCGCTCCAACCTAGCCCTATAGTGTTTCGTCGCTTTTATCGCTCTCATACCATTTCACGTATTCTAATTCCAATTGGCCCATATCTTCTTAAAAACTATGAAGGCCGATTTTGAGGGCCCAAACAATATTTTTTCACCAAAATAACTCATAAGTCGTGGCTTATAGCTATGAGTTTTGGTTGTTGACCCGTTTCGTATAGACCTAGGTCCAAACAACTCAAACCTAGCCCGACAGCTTTTCCATCGCTTTTATCACACTCATACCGTTTCACGTATTCCAACTCTAGTTGGCCCGTATATTCTTGACAAACTACGAAGGCAGCATTTTGAGAGCCCAAACTATGTTTTTTCACCAAAATAACTCATAGGTCGTGGCGTATAGCTATGAGTTTTGGTTGTTGGCCCGTTTTAGATAGACTTAGGTCCAAACAAACTCAAACCTAGCCCGACAGCTTTTTCCATCGCTTTTATCACACTCATACCGTTTCACGTATTCCAACTCCATTTAGCCCGTATCTTTTTGACAAACTATAAAGACAAATTTTGAGAGCCTAAACAACCTTTTTTCACCAAAATAACTCGTAACTCACGGCTTAGAGCGAAGAGCTTTTGTCGTTGGCCCGTTTCGCATCGAACTAGGTCCAAACCGCACCAACCTAACCCGACAAGTTGTTTCATAAGTTTTTATCGCTCTCTTACCGTTTCACGTACTCTAAGTCCAGAGTTACCCATATCTTTTAAAAAACTATGAAGGCCGATTTGGAGGGCCCAAAATACATTTTTTCACCAAAATAACTCATAAGTCGTGGCCTATAGCTATGAGTTTCGGTTGTTGCCCGTTTCGTATAAACCTAGGTGCAAACAGACTCAAACCTAGCCTCGACAGCTTTTCCATCGCTTTTATCACACCGATACCGTTTCACGTATTCCAACTCTATTTAGCCCGTATCTTCTGACAAACTATGAAGACTAATTTCGAGAGCCCAAACTACCTTTTTTCACTAAAATAACTTTGTCATAGCTAGAGCGATGAGTTTTTTATCGTTGGCCCGTTTCGCATCGAACTAGGTCCAAACTCGCTCCAACCTAGCCCGACGTTGTTTCGTCGCTTTTATCGCTCTCATACCGTTTCACGTATTCTAAGTCCAATTTGCCCATATCTTCTTAAAAACTATAAATGCCGACTTTGAGGGCCCAAACTACATTTTGTCACCAAAATAACTCATAAGTCATGGCCTATAGCTATGAGTTTTGGTCGTTGGCCCGTTTTCGCAGAACTAGGTCCAAACAAATCTCAAACCTAGGCTTACAGCTTTTTCATCGCTTTTATCACACTCATATTGTTTCACGTATTCCAACTCCAGCTAGCCCGTATCTTCGACAAACTAGGAAGACCGATTTTGAGATCCCAAACAACCTTTTTTCACAAAAATAACTCGTAAGTCATGGCTTAGAGCGATGAGGTTTTGTCGTTGGCCCGTTTCGCATCGAACTAGGTCCAAACCGCTCCAGACTCTAGCCCTATAGTGTTTCGTCGCTTTTATCGCTCTCATACCATTTCACGTATTCTAATTCCAATTGGCCCATATCTTCTTAAAAAACTATGAAGGCCGATTTTGAGGGCCCAAACAATATTTTTTCACCAAAATAACTCATAAGTCGTGGCTTATAGCTATGAGTTTTGGTTGTTGGCCCGTTTCGTATAGACCTAGGTCCAAACAACTCAAACCTAGCCCGATAGTTTTTCCATCGCTTTTATCACACTCATACCGTTTCACGTATTCCAACTCTAGCTTGGCCCGTATCTTCTTTACAAACTATGAAGGCAGCATTTTAAGAGCCCAAACTATGTTTTTTCACTAAAATAACTCATAAGTCATGGCTTATAGCTATGAGTTTTGGTTGTTGGCCCGTTTTGGGTAGAACTAGGTCCAAACAACTCAAACCTAGCCTTTCAGCTTTTTTCATCGCTTTTATCGACTCATATCGTTTCACGTATTCCAACTCCAAGCTACTCCCGTATCTTCTGACAAACTATGAAGACCGATTTACAGAGCCCAAACTACCTTTTTTCACCAAAATAACTCATAAGTCATGGCTTATAGCTATGACTTTTGGTCGTTGGCCCAATTTCGGTAGAACTAGGTCTAAACAACTCAAACCTAGCCGCATAGTTTTTACATCGCTTTTATCACACTCATATCGTTTCATGTATCCAACTCCAGCTAGCCCGTATCTTCGACAAACTATGGAGACCGATTTTGAGAACCCAAACAACCTTTTGTCACTAAAATAACTCGTAAGTCAAGGCTTAGAGCGATGAGCTTTTGTCGTTGGCCCGTTTCGCATCGAACTAGGTCCAAACTCGCTCCAACCTAGCCCGAGAGTGTTTCGTATGTTTTTATCGCTCTAATACCGTTTCACGTATTCCAAGTCCAATTGGCCCATATCTTCTTAAAAAACTATGAAGGCCGATTTCGAGGGCCCAAACTACATTTTTTCACCAAAATAACTCATAAGTCGTGGCTTATAGCTATGAGTTTTGGTTGTTGACCCGTTTATGATAGACCTAGGTCCAAACAAACTTCAAACCTAGCCTCGACAGCTTTTTTCATCGCTTTTATCACACTCATACCTTTTCACGTATTCCAACTCCAGCTAGCCCGTATCTTCGACAAACTATGAAGACCGATTTTGAGATCCCAAACAACCTTTTTTCACAAAAATAACTCGTAAGTCACGGCTTAGAGCGATGAGGTTTTGTCGTTGGCCCGTTTTTGGTAGAACTAGGTCCAAACAAATCTCAAACCTAGCCTTACAAGCTTTTTTCATCGGTTTTTATCATATTCATTTCGTTTCACGTATTCCAACTCCAGCTAGCCCGTATCTTCGACAAACTATGAAGACCGATTTTGAGATCCCAAACAACTTTTTTCTCAAAAATAACTCGTAAGTCACGGCTTAAAGCGATGAAGTCTTATCGTTGCCCCATTTCGCATCGAACTAGGTCCAAACCGCTCCAACCTAGCCCTACAATGTTTCGTCGCTTTTATCGCTCTCATACCGTTTCACGTATTCCAAGTCCAAGCTTAGCCCCTATCTTCTTAAAAAACTATTAATGATGATTTTGAGGGCCCAAACTATATTTTTTCGACCAAAATAACTCACAAGTCTTGGCTTATAGCTATGAGTTTTGGTTGTTGGCCCGTTTCGTATAGACTTAGGTCCAAACAAACTTCAAACCTAGCCTCGACAATTTTTCCATCAGCTTTTATCACACTCATACCGTTTCACGTATTCCAACTCTACTTGGCTCGTATCTTCGACAAACTATGAAGGCAGCATTTTTCGAGCCCAAACTACGTTTTTTCACCAAAATAACTCATAAGTAATTGCTTATAGCTATGAGTTTTGGTTGTTGGCCCGTTTTTGGTAAAACTAGGTCCAAACAACTCAAACCTAGCTTTACAGCTTTTTCATCGCTTTAATACTCATATCGTTTCACGTATTCGAACTCCCGTTAGCCTCGTATCTTCTTGACAAACTATGAAGACTCGTTTTTGAGAGCCAAAACTACCTCTTTTCACCCAAATAACTTGTAAGTCACGACTTAGAGCGATGAGCTTTTGTCGTTGGCCCGTTTCGCATCGAACTAGGTCTAAACTCGCTCCAACCTAGCCCGAGAGTGTTTCGTCCGTTTTTATCGCTCTAATACCGTTTCACGTATTCCAAGTCCAACTTGGCCCATATCTTCTTAAAAACTATGAAGGCCGATTTCGAGGGCCCAAACTACAATTTTTCACTAAAATAACTCATAAGTCGTGGCTTATAGCTATGAGTTTTGGTTGTTGACCCGTTAAAGATGTACTCTAGGTCCAAACAAGTCTCAAACCTAGCCCGACAGCTTTTCCATCAGCTTTTATCACACTCATACCTTTTCACGTATTCCAACTCCAGCTAGCCCGTATCTTCTGACAAACTATGAAGACCGATTTTGAGATCTCAAACAACCTTTTTTCACAAAAATAACTCGTAAGTCACGGCTTAAAGTGACGAGGCTTTATCGTTGGCCCGTTTCACATCGAAGTAGGTCCAAACCGCTCCAACCTAGCCCTACAATGTTTCGTCGCTTTTATCGCTCTCATACCGTTTCACGTATTCCAAGTCCAAGCTTGGCCCCTATCTTCTTAAAAACTATGAATGATGAGTTTAAGTGGCCCAAACTATATTTTTTGACCAAAATAACTCATAAGTCTTGGCTTATAGCTATGAGTTTTGGTTGTTGGCCCGTTTCGTATAGGCCTAGGTCCAAATAGCTCAAACCTAGCATGACAATTTTTCCAACAATTTTTATCACACTCATACCGTTTCACGTATTCCAACTCTAGCTTGGCCCGTATCTTCGACAAACTATAAAGGCAGCATTTTTAGAGCCCAAACTACGTTTTTTCACCAAAATAACTCATAAGTCATGACTTATAGCTATGAGTTTTGGTTGTTGACCCGTTTATGATAGACCTAGGTCCAAACAAACTTCAAACCTAGCCTCGACAGCTTTTTCCATCGCTTTTATCACACTCATACCTTTTCACGTATTCCAACTCCAGCTAGCCCGTATCTTCGACAAACTATGAAGACCGATTTTGAGATCCCAAACAACCTTTTTTCACAAAAAAACTTGTAAGTACCTGGCCAGAGCGATGAGGTTTTGTCGTTTGCCCGTTTTCTGTAGAACTAGGTCCAAACAAATCTCAAACCTAGCCTTACAGCTTTTTTCATCTGCTTTTATCATATTCATTTCGTTTCACGTATTCCAACTCCAGCTAGCCCGTATCTTCTGACAAACTATGAAGATTGATTTTGAGATCCCAAACAACGTTTTTCACAAAAATAACTCGTAAGTCACGCTTAAAGCGATGAGGTCTTATCGTTGCCCCGTTTCGCATCGAACTAGGTCCAAACTCGCTCCAACCTAGCCCTACAATGTTTCGTCGCTTTATCGCTCTCATACAGCTTCACGTATTCCAAGTCCAACTTGGCCCCTATCTTCTTAAAAAAACTATTAATGATGATTTTGAGGGCCCCAACTATATTTTTTGACCAAAATAACTCACAAGTCTTGGCTTATAGCTATGAGTTTTGGTTGTTGGCCTGCTTCGTATAGACCTAGGTCCAAACAAACTCAAACCTAGCCCGACAGCTTTTTCCATCGCTTTTATCACACTCATACCGTTTCACGTATTCCAACTCTACTTGGCTCGTATCTTCTGACAAACTATGAAGGTAGATTTTTCGAGCCCAAACTACGTTTTTTCACCAAAATAACTCATAAGTAATTGCTTATAGCTATGAGTTTTGGTAGTTGGCCCGTTTTTGGTAGAACTAGGTCCAAACAAATCTCAAACCTAGCCTTACCGTTTTTTCATCGCTTTTATCACACTCATATCGTTTCACGTATCCAACTCCAAGCTAGCCCGTATCTTCTTCACAAATTATGAAGACCGATTTCGAGAACCCAAACAACCATTTTTCACCAAAATAACTCGTAAGACAAGGCTTAGAGTGATGAGCTTTTGTCGTTGGCCCGTTTCGCATCGAACTAGGTCCAAACCGCTCCAACCTAGCCCTACGTTGTTTTGTCGCTTTTATCGCTCTTATACCGTTCCACGTATTCCAAGTCCAAGCTTGGCTCATATCTTCTTAAAAAACTATGAAGGCCGATTTCGAGGGCCCAAACAATATTTTTTCACCCAAATAACTCATAAGTCGTGGCTTATAGCTATGAGTTTTGGTTGTTGGCCCGTTTCGTATAGACATAGGTCCAAACAAACTTCAAACCTAGCTTCGACAGCTTTTCCATCAGCTTTTATCACACTCATACCGTTTCACGTATTCCAACTCTAGTTGGCCCGTATCTTCGACAAACTATGAAGGCGCATTTTGAGAGCCCAAACTATATTTTTTCACAAAAATAACTCATAAGTCATGACTTATAGCTATGAGTTTTGGTCGTTGGCTCGTTTTGGGTAGAACTAGGTCCAAACAGTCTCAAACCTAGCCTTACCGTTTTTTCGTCGCTTTTATCGACTCATATCGTTTCACGTATCCAACTCCAGCTAGCCCGTATGTTATCGACAAACTATAAAGACCGATTTTCGTAACACAAACTACCTTTTTTCACCAAAATAACTCGTAAGTCAAGGCTTAGAGCGATGAGCTTTTGTTGTTCGCCCGTTTCGCATCGAATTAGGTCCAAACCGCTCTAACGTAGCCCTACATTGTTTCGTCGCTTTTATCGGCCTCATACCGTTTCACGTACTCCAAGTCCAAGTGGCCAATATCTTCTTAAAAAACCTATGAAGGCCGATTTCGAGGGCCCAAACCGTATTTTTTCACCAAAATAACTCATAAGTCGTGACTTATAGCTATGAGTTTTGGTTGTTGGTCCGTTTCGTATAGACCTAGGTCCAAACAAATCTCAAACCTAGCCGTAAAGGTTTTCCATCGCTTTTATCACACTCATACCGTTTCACGTATTCCAACTCTAGTTGGCTTCGTATCTTCTGACAAACTATGAAGGCGCATTTTGAGAGCCCAAACTATGTTTTTTCACCAAAATAACTCATAAGTCATGGCTTATAGCTATGAGTTTTTGTCGTTGGCCCGTTTTCGTAGAACTAAGTCCAAACAAACTCAAACCTCGGCCTACGCTTTTTCATTAGTTCTTATCACACTCATATCGTTTCACGTATTCCAACTCCAGCTAGCCCGTATCTTCGACAAACTATGAAGACCGATTTTGAGATCCCAAACAACCTTTTTTCACAAAAATAACTCGTAAGTCATGGCTTAGAGCGATGAGGTTTTGTCGCCGGCCCGTTTCGCATCGAACTAGGTCCAAACTCCTCCCACCTAGCCCTATAGTGTTTCATCATTTTTTATCGCCGTCATACCGTTTCACGTATTCCAAGTTCTAGTTGGCCCATATCTTCTTAAAAACTACGAAGGCCGATTTCGAGGTCCCAAACTACATTTTTTCACTAAAATAACTCATAGGTCTTGGCTTATAGCTATGAGTTTTGGTTGTTGGCCCGTTTTAGATAGACTTAGGTCCAAACAAACTCAAACCTAGCTCGAAAGTTTTTTCATCAGCTTTTATCACACTCATACCGTTTCACGTATTCCAACTTTAGTTGGCTCCGTATCTTCTTGACAAACCGTGAAGGCAGATTTTGAGAGTCCAAACTACATTTTGTCAACAAAATAACTCATAAGTCATGGCTTATAGATATCGGCTTTGGTCGTTGGCCCATTTTTGGTAGAACTACGTCCAAACAGCCTCAAACCTAGCCTTACAGCTTTTTCATTAGTTTTTATCACATTTATATCATTTCACGTATTCCAACTCCAGCTAGCCCGTATCTTCGACAAACTATGAAGACCGATTTTGAGATCCCAAACAACCTTTTTTCACAAAAATAACTCGTAAGTCACGGCTTAAAGCGATGAGGTTTTATTGTTGGCCCGTTTCGCATCGAACTAAGTCCAAACCGCCGCAACCTAGCCCTACAATGTTTCGTCGCTTTTATCGCTCTCACACCGTTTCACGTATTCCAAGTCCAAGCTTGGCCCCTATCTTCTTAAAAAACTATGAATGATGATTTTAAGTGGCCCAAACTATATTTTTTGACCAAAATAACTCACAAGTCGTGGCTTATAGCTATGAGTTTTGGTTGTTGGCCGTTTAAGATAGACCTAGGTCGAAACAACTCAAAGCTAGCTCCGACAGCTTTTTCCATCAGCTTTTATCACACTCATACCGTTTCACATATTCCAACTCTAGTTGGCTCGTATCTTCTTGACAAACTATGAAGGCAGCATTTTGAGAGACCAAACTACGTTTTTTCACCAAAATAACTCATAAGTCATCGCTTATAGCTATGAGTTTTGGTTGTTGGCCCGTTTTCGATAAAACTAGGTCCAAACAACTCAAACCTAGCCCGACAGCTTTTCCATCAGCTTTTATCACACTCATACCGTTTCACGTATTCCAACTCCATTTAGCCCATATCTTCTCGACAAACTATAAAGACTAATTTTGAGAGCCTAAACAACCTTTTTTCACCAAAATAACTCCTAAGTCACGGCTTAGAGCGATGAGCTTTTGTCGTTGGCCCGTTTCGCATCGAACTAGGTCTAAACTACTCAACCCTAGCCCTACAATGTTTCGTCGCTTTTATCGCTCTCATACCGTTTCACGTATTCCAAGTCCAAGCTTGGCCCATATCTTCTTAAAAAACAATGAAGGCTGATTTCGAGGGCCCAAACTACATTTTTTCATGAAAATAACTCATAAGTCGTGGCTTATAGCTATGAGTTTTGATTGTTGGCCCGTTTTTGATAGACTTAGGTCCAAACAAGCTTCGAACCTAGCCTCGAAAGTTTTTTTATCGGCTTCTATCACACTCATACCGTTTCACGTATTCCAACTCCATTTAGCCCGTATCTTCTCGACAAACTACGAAGACCGATTTTGAGATCCCAAACAACCTTTTTTCACAAAAATAACTTGTAAGTCATGGCTTAGAGCGATGAGGTTTTGTCGTTGGCCCGTTTCGCATCGAACTAGGTCCAAACTCGCTCCAACCTAGCCCTATAGTGTTTCGTCGCTTTTATCGCTCTCATACCATTTCACGTATTCTAATTCCAATTGGCCCATATCTTCTTAAAAAACTATGAAGGCCGATTTTGAGGGCCCAAACAATATTTTTTCACCAAAATAACTCATAAGTCGTGGCTTATAGCTATGAGTTTTGGTTGTTGACCCGTTTCGTATAGACCTAGGTCCAAACAACTCAAACCTAGCTCCGACAGCTTTTCCATCAGCTTTTATCACACTCATACCGTTTCACGTATTCCAACTCTAGTTGGCCCGTATATTCTTGACAAACTATGAAGGCAGCATTTTGAGAGCCCAAACTATGTTTTTTCACCAAAATAACTCATAGGTCGTGGCGTATAGCTATGAGTTTTGGTTGTTGGCCCGTTTTAGATAGACTTAGGTCCAAACAAACTTCAAACCTAGCTCGACAGCTTTTCCATCAGCTTTTATCACACTCATACCGTTTCACGTATTCCAACTCCATTTAGCCCGTATCTTTTTGACAAACTATAAAGACAAATTTTGAGAGCCTAAACAACCTTTTTTCACCAAAATAACTCGTAACTCACGGCTTAGAGCGAAGAGCTTTTGTCGTTGGCCCGTTTCGCATCGAACTAGGTCCAAACCGCACCAACCTAACCCGACAAGTTGTTTCATAAGTTTTTATCGCTCTCTTACCGTTTCACGTACTCTAAGTCCAGAGTTACCCATATCTTTTAAAAACTATGAAGGCCGATTTGGAGGGCCCAAAATACATTTTTTCACCAAAATAACTCATAAGTCGTGGCCTATAGCTATGAGTTTCGGTTGTTGCCCGTTTCGTATAAACCTAGGTGCAAACAGACTCAAACCTAGCTCGACAGCTTTTCCATCGCTTTTATCACACCGATACCGTTTCACGTATTCCAACTCTATTTAGCCCGTATCTTCGACAAACTATGAAGACTAATTTTGAGAGCCCAAACTACCTTTTTTCACTAAAATAACTTTGTCATAGCTTAGAGCGATGAGTTTTTTGTCGTTGGCCCGTTTCGTATCGAACTAGGTCCAAACTCGCTCCAACCTAGCCCGACAGTTGTTTCGTCAGCTTTTATCGCTCTCATACCGTTTCACGTATTCTAAGTCCAATTTGCCCATATCTTCTTAAAAACTATAAATGCCGACTTTGAGGGCCCAAACTACATTTTGTCACCAAAATAACTCATAAGTCATGGCCTATAGCTATGAGTTTTGGTCGTTAGCCCGTTTTCGGTAGAACTAGGTCCAAACAAATCTCAAACCTAGGCTTACAGCTTTTTCATCAGCTTTTATCACACTCATATTGTTTCACGTATTCCAACTCCAGTTAGCCCGTATCTTCGACAAACTAGGAAGACCGATTTTGAGATCCCAAACAACCTTTTTTCACAAAAATAACTCGTAAGTCATGGCTTAGAGCGATGAGGTTTTGTCGTTGGCCCGTTTCGCATCGAACTAGGTCCAAACCGCTCCAAACCTAGCCCTATAGTGTTTCGTCGCTTTTATCGCTCTCATACCATTTCACGTATTCTAATTCCAATTGGCCCATATCTTCTTAAAAAACTATGAAGGCCGATTTCGAGGGCCCAAACAATATTTTTTCACCAAAATAACTCATAAGTCGTGGCTTATAGCTATGAGTTTTGGTTGTCGGCCCGTTTCGTATAGACCTAGGTCCAAACAACTCAAACCTAGCCCGATAGTTTTTCCATCAGCTTTTATCACACTCATACCGTTTCACGTATTCCAACTCTAGTTGGCCCGTATCTTCTTTACAAACTATGAAGGCAGCATTTTAAGAGCCCAAACTATGTTTTTTCACTAAAATAACTCATAAGTCATGGCTTATAGCTATGAGTTTTGGTTGTTGGCCCGTTTTGGGTAGAACTAGGTCCAAACAACTCAAACCTAGCCTTTCGCTTTTTTCATCGCTTTTATCGACTCATATCGTTTCACGTATTCCAACTCCAAGCTACTCCCGTATCTTCTCGACAAACTATGAAGACCGATTTACAGAGCCCAAACTACCTTTTTTCACCAAAATAACTCATAAGTCATGGCTTATAGCTATGACTTTTGGTCGTTGGCCCAATTTCGGTAGAACTAAGTCTAAACAACTCAAACCTAGCCGCATAGTTTTTACATCGCTTTTATCACACTCATATCGTTTCATGTATCCAACTCCAGCTAGCCCGTATCTTCGACAAACTATGGAGACCGATTTTGAGAACCCAAACAACCTTTTGTCACTAAAATAACTCGTAAGTCAAGGCTTAGAGCGATGAGCTTTTGTCGTTGGCCCGTTTCGTATCGAACTAGGTCCAAACCGCTCCAACCTAGCCCTACGAGTGTTTCGTCAGCTTTTATCGCTCTCATACCGTTTCACGTATTGCAAGTCCAATTGGCCCATATCTTCTTAAAAAACTATGAAGGCCGATTTTGAGTCCCAAACTATATTTTTTCACCAAAATAACTCATAAGTCGTGGCTTATAGCTATGAGTTTTGGTTGTTGGCCCGTTTTGATAGACTCTAGGTCTAAACAAACTCAAACCTAGCCTCGACAGCTTTTTCCATAAGTTTTTATCACACTCATACCGTTTCACGTATTCCAACTCTAGTTGGCCCGTATCTTCTTGACAAACTATGAAGGAAGATTTTGAGAGCCCAAACTACGTTTTTTCACCAAAATAACTCATAAGTCATGGCTTATAGCTATGAGTTTTGGTCGTTGGCCCGTTTTCGGTAGAACTAGGTCCAAACAAATCTCAAACCTAGCATTATAGTTTTTTCATCGGCTTTTATCACACTCATATCGTTTCACGTATCCAACTCCAGCTAGCCCGTATGTTCTCGACAAACTATAAAGACCGATTTTGAGAACACAAACAACCTTTTTTCACCAAAATAACTCGTAAGTCAAGGCTTAGAGCGATGAGCTTTTGTCGTTGGCCCGTTTCGCATCGAATTAGGTCCAAACCGCTCCAACGTAGCCCTATAGTGTTTCGTCGCTTTTATCGATCTCATACCGTTTCACGTATTCCAAGTCCAATTGGCTCATATCTTTTTAAAAAACCATAAAGGCTAATTTCGAGGGCCCAAATTGTATTTTTTCACCAAAATAATTCATAAGCCGTGGCTTATAGCTATGAGTTTTGGTTGTTGGCCCGTTTCGTATAGACCTAGGTCTAAACAAGCCTTAAACCTAGCCTCGAAGGTTTTTCCATCAGCTTTTATCACACTCATATCGTTTCACGTATTCCAATTCTAGTTGGCCCGTATCTTCTTAACAAACTATGAAGGAAGATTTTGAGAGCCCAAACTATGTTTTTTCACCAAAATAACTCATAAGTCATGGCTTATATCTATGAGTTTTGGTCGTTGGCCCGTTTTCGTAGAACTAAGTCCAAACAAACTCAAACCTAGCCTTACCGTTTTTTCATCGCTTTTATCACACTCATATTGTTTCACGTATTCCAACTCCAGCTAGCCCGTATCTTCTGACAAACTATGAAGACTCGATTTTGAGATCCCAAACAACCTTTTTTCACAAAAATAACTCGTAAGTCACGCTTAAAGCGACGAGGCTTTATCGTTGGCCCGTTTCACATCGAAGTAGGTCCAAACTCGCTCCAACCTAGCCCTACAATGTTTCGTCGCTTTTATCGCTCTCATACCGTTTCACGTATTCCAAGTCCAAGCTTGGCCCCTATCTTCTTAAAAAACTATGAAAGATGAGTTTAAGTGGCCCAAACTATATTTTTTGACCAAAATAACTCATAAGTCTCGGCTTATAGCTATGAGTTTTGGTTGTTGGTCCGTTTCGTATAGAGCCTAGGTCCAAATAAGCTCAAACCTAGCCCGACAATTTTTCCATCAATTTTTATCACACTCATACCGTTTCACGTATTCCAACTCTAGTTGGCCCGTATCTTCGACAAACTATAAAGGCAGCATTTTTAGAGCCCAAACTACATTTTTTCACCAAAATAACTCATAAGTCATGGCTTATAGCTATTAGTTTTGGTCGTTGGCCCGTTTTCGTAGAACTAGGTCCAAACAAATCTCAAACCTAGCCTTACAGCTTTTTCCTCGCTTTTATCATACTCATATCGTTTCACGTATTCCAACTCCAAGCTAGCTTCGTATCTTCGACAAACTATGAAGACCGATTTTGAGATCCCAAACAACCTTTTTTTTCACAAAAATAACTCTTAAGTCACTGCTTAAAGCGATGAGGCTTTATCGTTGGCCCGTTTCGCATCGAAGTAGGTCCAAATTGCTCTAACCTAGCCCTACAATGTTTCGTCGCTTTTATCGCTCTCATACCGTTTCACGTATTCCAACTCTAGTTAGCTCGTATGTTCTCGACAAACTATGAAGACCGATTTTGAGATCCCAAACAACCTTTTTTTCACAAAAATAACTCTTAAGTCACGGCTTAAAGCGATGAGGCTTTATTGTTGGCCCGTTTCGCATCGAAGTAGGTCCAAACCGCTCTAACCTAGCCCTACAATGTTTCGTCGCTTTTATCGCTCTCATACCGTTTCACGTATTCCAAGTCCAGCTTGTCCCATATCGTCTTAAAAAACTATTAAGGCTGATTTTGAGGTCCCAAACTATATTTTTTGACCAAAATAACTCATATGTCGTGGCTTATAGCTATGAGTTTTGGTTGTCTGCCCGTTTCGTATAGACTCTAGGTCCAAATAACTTCAAACCTAGCCTCGACAGCTTTTTCCATCGCTTTTATCACACTCATACCTTTTCACGTATTCCAACTCCAAGCTAGCCCGTATCTTCGACAAACTATGGAGACCGATTTTGAGAGCCAAAACTACTTTTTTTCACCAAAATAACTCGTAAGTCACGACTTAGAGCGATGAGCTTTTGTCGTTGGCCCGTTTCGCATCGAACTAGGTCCAAACTCGCTCCAACCTAGCCCGAGAGTGTTTCGTATGTTTTTATCGCTCTAATACCGTTTCACGTATTCCAAGTCCAATTGGCCCATATCTTCTTAAAAAACTATGAAGGCCGATTTCGAGGGCCCAAACTACATTTTTTCACCAAAATAACTCATAAGTCGTGGCTTATAGCTATGAGTTTTGGTTGTTGACCCGTTTATGATAGTACCTAGGTCCAAACAGACTCAAACCTAGCCCGACAGCTTTTTCATCGCTTTTATCACACTCATACCTTTTCACGTATTCCAACTCCAAGCTAGCCCGTATCTTCGACAAACTATGAAGACCGATTTTGAGATCCCAAACAACCTTTTTTCACAAAAATAACTCGTAAGTCACGGCTTAGAGCGATGAGGTTTTGTCGTTGGCCCGTTTTTGGTAGAACTAGGTCCAAACAGATCTCAAACCTAGCCTTACAGCTTTTTTCATCTGCTTTTATCATATTCATTTCGTTTCACGTATTCCAACTCCAAGCTAGCCCGTATCTTCTGACAAACTATGAAGACCGATTTTGAGATCCCAAACAACTTTTTTCTCAAAAATAACTCGTAAGTCACGGCTTAAAGCGATGAAGTCTTATCGTTGCCCCATTTCGCATCGAACTAGGTCCAAACTCGCTCCAACCTAGCCCTACAATGTTTCGTCGCTTTTATCGCTCTCATACCGTTTCACGTATTCCAAGTCCAAGTTAGCCCCTATCTTCTTAAAAAACTATTAATGATGATTTTGAGGGCCCAAACTATATTTTTTCGACCAAAATAACTCACAAGTCTTGGCTTATAGCTATGAGTTTTGGTTGTTGGCCCGTTTCGTATAGACTTAGGTCCAAACAGACTCAAACCTAGCCTCGACAATTTTTCCATCGCTTTTATCACACTCATACCGTTTCACGTATTCCAACTCTACTTGGCTCGTATCTTCGACAAACTATGAAGGCAGATTTTTCGAGCCCAAACTACGTTTTTTCACCAAAATAACTCATAAGTAATTGCTTATAGCTATGAGTTTTGGTTGTTGGCCCGTTTTTGGTAAAACTAGGTCCAAACAACTCAAACCTAGCTTTACAGCTTTTTCATCAGCTTTTAATACTCATATCGTTTCACGTATTCGAACTCCCGTTAGCCTCGTATCTTCGACAAACTATGAAGACCGTTTTCGAGAGCCAAAACTACCTCTTTTCACCCAAATAACTTGTAAGTCACGACTTAGAGCGATGAGCTTTTGTCGTTGGCCCGTTTCGCATCGAACTAGGTCTAAACCGCTCCAACCTAGCCCGAGAGTGTTTCGTCCGTTTTTATCGCTCTAATACTCGTTTCACGTATTCCAAGTCCAACTTGGCCCATATCTTCTTAAAAACTATGAAGGCCGATTTTGAGGGCCCAAACTACAATTTTTCACTAAAATAACTCATAAGTCGTGGCTTATAGCTATGAGTTTTGGTTGTTGACCCGTTAAAGATAGACCTAGGTCCAAACAAACTCAAACCTAGCCTCGACAGCTTTTCCATCAGCTTTTATCACACTCATACCTTTTCACGTATTCCAACTCCAGCTAGCCCGTATCTTCTGACAAACTATGAAGACCGATTTTGAGATCTCAAACAACCTTTTTTCACAAAAATAACTCGTAAGTCACGGCTTAAAGTGACGAGGCTTTATCGTTGGCCCGTTTCACATCGAAGTAGGTCCAAACTCGCTCCAACCTAGCCCTACAATGTTTCGTCGCTTTTATCGCTCTCATACCGTTTCACGTATTCCAAGTCCAGCTTGGCCCCTATCTTCTTAAAAAACTATGAATGATGAGTTTAAGTGGCCCAAACTATATTTTTTGACCAAAATAACTCATAAGTCTCTGGCTTATAGCTATGAGTTTTGGTTGTTGGTCCGTTTCGTATAGGCCTAGGTCCAAATAGCTCAAACCTAGCATGACAATTTTTCCAACAATTTTTATCACACTCATACCGTTTAACGTATTCCAACTCTAGTTGGCCCGTATCTTCTTGACAAACTATAAAGGCAGCATTTTTAGAGCCCAAACTACGTTTTTTCACCAAAATAACTCATAAGTCATGACTTATAGCTATGAGTTTTGGTTGTTGACCCGTTTATGATAGACCCAGGTCCAAACAGACTCAAACCTAGCCCGACAGCTTTTTCCATCAGCTTTTATCACACTCATACCTTTTCACGTATTCCAACTCCAGTTAGCCCGTATCTTCTTGACAAACTATGAAGACCGATTTTGAGATCCCAAACAACCTTTTTTCACAAAAAAAACTTGTAAGTACCGGCTTAGAGCGATGAGGTTTTGTCGTTTGCCCGTTTTCGGTAGAACTAGGTCCAAACAGACTCAAACCTAGCCTTACAGCTTTTTCATCGGCTTTTATCATATTCATTTCGTTTCACGTATTC
>CAWUPB010000809.1:0-16067 GCA_963924115.1 Dovyalis caffra | reverse complement strand
AAAGATTCCGTAGGTAGTTGCTGATTTAGTACCTGGCCAATGGCCCGAAAGGAGCGATCCCCGAGGCCTGGGAAATGAACGATCAGCCTTTTTTTATGCCCAAAAGCGATGGATTAGGCCTCTCTCTTGGGGTTAAATGAGGAATTGGGTGGCAGAGGCGCCTGTTCGGGCCATAAGCGACAATTCCTAGCCACCTGGAGCTACGGAAGGAAGGATCAACTCACTCATGAAAGGAAAGTCATGCCTACTGAAGTTCGAAATCGCTCTCGTCTTTGTCTTGGACTTGACTACTACTATGTCATCCACATAGTCATATGTATGCATCATCTCATGGAAGATGGCCGTCATAGCCCTCTGGTAGGTTGCTCCGGCATTCTTTAGGCCGAGCCGAATGGCATGACCAACTAACAGAAGGTTCCCCACCCCGTGATGAAGGAAGTCTGATTTTGGTCTTTCTCGGCCAACCGTCTTTGGTTGTATCCTGAGATACCGTCCATAAATGACAGCCTTTCGTACCCCTCAACATATGGTGGAGCAAGCTTTCGCTTTCTTGGTTTTCTCGTAAGTCGGAGGGGAATATATCTCGATCCGAGGTTGTCGAAGGCGATTTATAGATATGCCGCCACCGAGAACTTATAAGGAAATTGGGGTTTGGGACGTGTACAGTATTTGACAGATTTCTCGCTAACACCGAGCCGATTTTTTAATTTCTGAGAAAGAACTCCACGGGACAATGGCCAGGGTCAGCAAGCGTTCGAACGAATCAAGACATACCTTGCAAATCCTCCTATTCTTGTCCCGCCAGTGCCGGGTCCTCCGCTATTATTATACCTTTCTACCACGGAAACGTCGATGGGATGTGCTTAGGTGCAGAAGCCATGATCGGTATAGTGAGGCTAGCTTTCCCTCTTGTATCTGATCTGTAGTGATGCAGGGTTCGGTTCATACTCTTTCACCGGTTACCGGCTTAAAGCTCTTTTGGCCTTGGTTTTCTAACCCTTTCGATCACTGGATGGAATGATAGACTAGCAAGATAAAGGAAAGCGCTCTTCTTCTTGAGATTTCGAAGTCGACGAAAGAAGAAGAGTAAGCTCACGAGACCAGGAATATATGGAACGAGATGTTGCTGTGGAAGAAGAAGGTATTATTCCTTTCTCCTTCGATTGCTTTTCTGGGTTCGCTTTTCAAGGAAGGGAAGGCATCCGTGCAGGTAGTTCAAGGCTGAGGTCAAGCTATGGGCACAAGGAGGTAAGGTATAGTAAGTTCCTTCTTCGTCTTCTGCTGGAACTTCTCTAAAGGTAGTGAAGTGAGCCGAGGAGAGGAAGCATCCTGTTCACCAATCCGATCTTTTTTCAGAAGCTGTTAGAGAGTAGAGAATAGGCTGTGATGCCAGAAGAAGGGTAGAGAGATTTTCACTCTTGAGAGATCCTTTGAATACGACCAGGGGGATATAAGGCCACGGTGCCTGGTGGGAAAAGACCCTATTCGGAGGAATCAATGTTTGAGAAGGGGAGACAGCCGATCGAGTCACCAAGGCAAGAGATTCTAGCAGCTTACCCCTTTCATACCTGAGGTAGTTATGGCATTTGAGCCCTGAGGGAGTACTGGCATTTAAGTAAGGCTGTCTTGCTCTTACTATTAAAGCCCCTCCTTCTGGAAGGGAAGTAGGAATGTCCCTCTTCCTTTGAACTGGATTTGATGAGTGGACCATTCGCCTCGAAGGAATTAGATTCAGTGCATATCGATGAAAATCACATATATATAATAAGACTTCCATTGAAAGTTTCAAATTCTCATGAATTGACCAACTTTCTATATCGAAAAGGACTTGATAAACTTCCTGTAATAGATGTTCCCGAAGTGAAGTGTAAGCCCGAGGAGGGGAAGACCAAGCCTTGACCCTAACCATCAGGCTGGGGAATTCCACTTTCCTTACCGGGAGATGGCCGATAGCTGTAATTGAGCTCAACCAAGCCATCGATCTAAAGAGAGGAAGTGACTCAACTCTTAGAGAAGGCACAAGCCTTGATCCTAATCCGAGAGGCGCAGCCTTGTAGAAGCGAAAAGAAGAGATGTCGATAACTACAAGGTAGGACTTTCAATCCTCGGAGCTTTGACCGACAAGTAGCGGGAAGGCCATCTATTTAAAAAAGAAAGTCATTCGTGGACTGATTTCGACTGATTATTGGACAGATGACCCTTTGCCATAGACCAATTGCAAGAGATTCGAATTACCATCAGACAGAAAAGAAGACCGCTCGACCCTTACAGATGAGCTGACAAGGCCGGGGGCAAGTCCTTATAAAGGAAAGAATCAAACGCACTAATTGAGACCGAAGCGCCTATGCTGCATTCCAAACAAGCAAGGAATGAGCAGCTTAAAATAGATAGGGGGAACTCTTTCTAAAGTAAAAAGATTCACGGGAATAGAAGGAATGAAGGACAGCTACTCCTCTATGGGGGTAAGGAACCCTGCTTAGCCGGAAATTGAAGAGAGAGCACAGCAGCGAGTGAAGACCGACTTGAGCCTGATTTTAGGACAACTCCAGGGGCATCTCTTTCTACTAGGTCTTTTACGGCGGCATCATATCCATCTCCCTTAGGGGAAGCACTAGCCCAGGCAAGATCTTCAGTGGGAGACTTTGAAGCTAGGAGATAATTAGTCATTCCTGGTCGAAGAAGAGGGAGAATAGGGGGTTTCAGTATTTTCGGAGAGTAAAGAAGGTGTTCAGTGCTCAGAGATGACAAGGAAGGGTTCTCAGAGAGCGGGAGGCCTGGGTAGAAGGGCAGTTTCAGGAGAGCTGGGAGTTGGCGAGGGGATATAGTCAGGTAAGTAGTTACCAAATGATTAGTGAAGCTACCACCCTAAATGGAAAGCTAGTCTTCTTTATGATAGTAAGAGATAGAAATTTAGCCCTATCCCTATCTTCTTTCTTCTACTCTTTTCTTTCGGTTGTGGTTATACCCATCCGTATAGAAAGAAAAATGTCCTGTGGGGTCTCACTGGTCTCTTAAGCCCGCTCACAGAGTGGGGAGTTGACTCAAGAATAGAATAGGTTGGTATAAATAGAAGAGCTACGTGTCTTGAGGCAAAGGTAAGCCCTACCACCCCTATCACAAGAGTAGCAAGCAAGTGGAGTGAGACGCTCGAAATATCTTAAGAGAAGAAAAAAAAACAAGAAACTAGATCCTTACGTTACGCTCCTGGGACTCCTCGGCACAGGGAGTACGGGCCTTCATCTCCAGGAGAAAAGCATCGAGTGCGCGGGCGCAGCTTTCGACAAAACAAATTCATTCTCGAAGTTATGGCGGAATGCAGCAAATCCCCGGCCGTGTGCTGGCCCTCCACACGTTCTCAAACCGATCGAGAAAGTGAAGTACCGGAGGCTTTTTCGGAATTTATCTTTATGGAAGAAAAAGATTGAAATGACTGTTCAAAATTTCACCTATACCTTTGAGATTAAAAATAATTGGATTTTCTTATGAAATGTTTATTATTAGCGTTGATAGCTCTCGCACTTGAAAGCTTATGCCGTAGAAGCTGACATCAGGCTATTATTGGCGTTTTATTTTATCTGCATCTTCTCGACCAAGACCCTGAAGGGGTTCGCTTTGTTTGGGATGAACTCGCAAGGACTCGACCAGAGGACTTCCCTCGTAGAGTGGCGTCTTTTATAAGACTCGAGTCTCTCGGTGGAACTAAAAAAAAGAGTTTGAGCTCTTTTGGCTTACTTTTAGCCACGCGGGGCGGCTATCCGCATGTGTTCCAAAGTGACGTCCATTTTTTGGTAATGGGTATACTCGAGAGAAAAGTTTTGAATTCGACCTCTCCTTATACGCTCTAAAAAGGGGTCATGGACTCCTTTTTGTTTAGGACCCCCCTTTTTCTAAAAAAATGCTTTTTTGTAGCCTGGTGTGGAATCACCATCATTACACATGAATTCTTAGTCTGGCTGCTGTTCTAGCGATCCCTCCTAGCCGCCGCCTAGAGTGCAGCCTGCCTGCTGAAGACCGTAACGTAAGTAACTCAGTGCTCCATACGGGGGAAATGAAAGCAGAATTCGTTCGGATCCTCCCACATGTTCAATCTTTTTTTAGCGGTTTCCCCAGAGATCTTTATCATTAATGCAACCTCCATTTTGCTCATTCATGGAGTTGTATTTAGTACCTCTAAGAAATATGATTATCCGCCGTTAGTCAGTAATGTGGGTTGGCTTGGATTACTTAGTGTTGCGCGCCTAGGAGGGCAGCGCGCTTGGGGATGCACAGGAGCGATTCTCGCCCAGCCCCTAACCTAATGCGGCACCGGGTTTGGACCGCAGGGAACCGTAGCATGGGGGACGTCTGATCCTTTTGCCGCCGCAAGGCTGGCTAATCGTACGCAGCAGGTTCGAAGACCCCTGGTTCTGGAAGGCACATGAGTCCGAACGCTATGTTGAATGTGCGACCGACACTACACTACGTAGGTACCTGTGCAGGTGAGGCGTCGGTCGGTCCTAGAAACGGCGGCAGCGGCGCGAAGAGTTAACGACCGGGCGTGCTGCAACCTAGGGATCACCAAGCAGCTCTTTCGCTCTATAGGGATCGGGAGGGCATAGCACAATTCTTCTTGGAGGAGGGTTGGTTTGCCCGGGTGACTGATCCTGCCATAATGTACTCCTACCGCGTCGGCAACCGAAGTCGAGCATACGACGATCTTCATGCGTGAATAGCCGGGAGGAAAGAAAGGGCAGTAGATGATAATGAAAAGGGGCGCCGCGTCTGGACGGGCGGGCGGAATAGATTAGCGAAAGGTGCCCTGCCATGGAGTGAGGAATATCCCCAGTCTCATGTAAGACAACTAAATGCACCTCGAGGCCGAGGAACTTGGGGACCTTATCGAGCACAGGATAGGCAATTGAGAGATAGAGCTAGCCTATTCGTTATGGGGAAGCAATGCTCCGGGCCGAGTAGAGCTTACCTCAGGCACCTGGTTTTCTCCGGCGCATATTAGCTTAGCTGCGCTTACGCTTAATAGGCCGGTTTGGCTTCCTCTCTGGCGGCCACTTTCCTTACCTTGCCCACGCTACACTCCCACTCCAAGCTACGCCTGCTGAGCAAGATGCATTGCTATTTCCTCTTCTGTGGACGCCACCGGAATATGATCCGGGACGGGAAGAGAAAGACTTTTTCTTCGGCGGGCTTTCTCTCGTAAAGCCAAAGATGCCCCAAGACAAGGTACAACTGTTATTAGGAAGGGGACATGATCAATAGAACCTGGCTGGATCGGGGCTGGGATAGTGGCGCCCATTCCTAACCAGTTCCGAAAAGGTTCCCTCATACTGGAGGGAGCATCCCCGCTTAGTGATCGGTCCGCTAGTTCACGCAAATCCGAAGAAGTTATCACGGACGAGCCACATGCAGGGAAACTTGCACGTGTGGTTCTGGCCGGGCTTTCCTGAGGTATCTAATAACCTTGCTTCTGCTCGCCGCTGGCGCACCTCTCCTAACTATTGCCCATTTATTCTGGAATAATTTTTTTAGGAGGGACAATTTTACATATTTCTGCCAAATCCTTCTATTATTAAGTACGGCTGGTACCATTTCGATGTGTTTCGATTCTTCCGAACAAGAGAGGTTTGATGCTTTTGAATTCATTGTATTAATTCTACTTCCTACTCGCAGTATGCTCTTTATGATCTCGGCTCATGATTCAATTGCCATGTATTTAGCTATTGAGCCTCAAAGTTTATGTTTTTATGTGATCGCAGCATCAAAAAGAAAGTCTGAATTTTCCACGGAAGCCGGCTCGAAATATTTGATCTTAGGTGCATTTCCCTCTGGAATATTATTGTTTGGGTACGACCGGACAACTACCGATATCTATTAATATCTTTTCTTATAATGTTGTTTTAAATATCTATCTATATCTCCAACTATCGGATCGGGTATTACTTAGATGTGAAACTTGCAGACCTCATTGGTTGTGATCTTACGGGGGGAACGAAATCTAAGAATATATAGACTTGTAGAGACCCTCTATGTAGTTGTCTATCTAGGGCGATCGATCTACATCTTTCCCCATAGCCCTGGGGCTGTGTCTCGATCTCCTACGTGCGAAATCTGAGGGACTAGTTCCTATGGAGATTCCCCTTGGTCTAATTCCACGCCTTATGACGTTTCGAAAAGGGAGTCGGTGTGGCGTAAAGTGAAGATTGAGGGAAGTAGAGAAGAATTCCCTTTCTGGGGTATTCCGAAGGTGTAACCTAGACAACGAAAAAGGGGCCCGATACTTCAACTAGAAGAGCGACCAGTTGGTTCACCAAACCCCGACCCAGCGTTACACGTTTTCCAGGTCCGAAGGGATCCAGTGCCCAATTACCGACTCCTCCCGGAATTGCGTTATCGGAGCCGAGCCAGGAATGGCCGTTAGTGGACACCCACCACTTTTCACCGGTTAGAGAGGCCCTCTTTAATACATTAAGAAAAGATGTTCACAGGGGACAGAAAGACTCGGTCATAGGAACTTAGACCACCTACGCGCTGGTAAACGAAAACCACCTCGACCGGATCAGAGTAAACAACAATGTCGAATCAGGCCGCCCCTTGCCTTGAAAGAATTCACACGCGGCCACCAGCTTTGCCAAAATAAGGAGAGATCTGCTGCTTACTGCTCACGAAAACATTCGACCTATACTTATATGCACAGACCAAAGCATAAAGTCCTGGATAAATGCCACTCTTACGCGGGATATTCTACAGGAAGTGCATGATCTACCAACTGCACGAAATGTTTGGGTAGCCTTAGAAAAGCGATTCCTTGATCAGTCTCTTGCTCGAAAGCTTAAACTTCAGACCTTGAAAAAGGGCAATCAGCCCATGGCCACATACTTATGTACGCACACTCAAGTCAGTGGCTTATTCTCTCATAGCAATCAATTCTCCGGTCTCACACAAGGATCTGGTTATTTATGCCTTAGCCGGATTACCACCGGAGTATGAGTCTTTCGTCACCACAATCACTAATAGCACAACCAATATCAGCTTTGATGACTTGAAGGCGAAGCTATTGTAGCATTCGCAACGGCTTCATCAGTTGCATTCATCTACTGATACCAAGGCTTTCTTTATTGCTTCTCAATCCTCGACGGATCAGCGCTCATCCTTCAATGGTCGTGGGGCAAATGACTTAGGGCTTGACAGACTATCCTGACCCGGTAAGAGAGGACCTTCACCAGTAGACTTTAGAGAGGAGTCAGTTGGGTCAGAAGATGGGGGAGAACACTTGCTAGGCCCATAAGGGAGAATGGGCCCCATACCCAAAAGCCCTTCATTTCCCGCCTCTTATCTTGAGATAACGGCTGCAAGTCTTTTCTTTTTCACTTGAAGTGAAATCCGTTTCTTTGTCTCGTGGTCTACCAGTGGTCCAGGCTCTGTTGAAGTCTCGGAAGTAGATTCGGTATAGTACTGTCTATATATTTGTCTTGGTCCAGTGGTTCAGGTCCGTAAGCTTTCTAATCAGCCTAGCCCCTTTCAGCCATTCCGGCTATCCCGTATATGGGAAGTGGATGTGGAGTCGAACCACTGACACAAGGATTTTCAGTCCCGATAAAAAGAGGATTTTCAGTCCTGTTGAGCTACCTGAACCACTGACACAAGGATTTTCAGTCCTGTTGAGCTACCTGAACCACTTTCCCCTAGGCGAAAAGAAGGTACGACTTGCATGTGTTAAGCATATATATAGCGTTACAGAACGAGCCAGGATCAAACTCGTCTTTTGAGCATGATTGAGCCCTGCAGTGGTAGAACCTAGTGAACCAGACGTACGACTTCTGAACCCGGAGCTCTTCTCTTTCTTCTCTTATGCAATTTAGAGGCACTCCGACTCTTTCTGATAGCACACTCTATCTCCTCCTCGTACTTGGGTCGAGTCAATAGATGACTAAGAGCCTGGTTGCCCTACTTTTCCGGCTAGTCTACCCCCCGAAGCCTTTCACCTAGGCAGTCAGTCTGGGGGACTGACTTCGCCTTCTCCGAACCGTACGTAAGATAGATCACCGCTTGCCTTTACCGCTTTTTTCTATTATTCCACACAGGAAGCCAGTTGGAGGGGAAGAGTCCCATATCCATTTTTATTTGATATATCTAGTTTTGATCCAGTCGGTCCATATGAAACTGGGGTTGGAGGCCAGCAGCCAAACCTGCTTGAGAAGGCAGGCTTCATTCCATCTCCTAAGGCCTGGGATGCCAAATCAACCCTCCTTTTCGGTTTACAGATGGTCTCCCAGATAACTGTATGTATTGACCTGCGATCCCAGTCACCATAACCTAAAGGACGAAGCATTCTCTCAATAGCATCAATGCTGCTATAAGAGAGCAGAAAGGAGCACATCCAGTAGTGTTGGTATGAAAAAGAAAGTCTTTAGAAGCTGCAGTCGTCCGGCAAAAGAAAGAATTCTGGCCTTCCACCCGGTTAGCTTCTTGCTGATTTTATCTATCAAGGGACTACTGTTAGCAAATGAAATTTTGGATGAGACAAGTGGCAAGCCAAGGCTCCCTTAAAGGGAGTTGCTCCTCATGCATACCGCAAATGGAGAGGATAGCGGCCTTTAGAGTGGAAGAAATAGCAGAGCAGAATACGCTGCATTTTTTAAAGTTTACCGGAAGGCCGGAGTATGTGTGAAAATCTTGAAAGGCCAGAGTACGGTTTTGGACTGAGTGGATGTCCGGATTGGGAAAGATCATCAGCAAAAAGGAGGTGGGAAACTGAGACCCCTGTAAGCGCAGCTATTGGACCGCTATCGCCCCTTGGCACGAACGGACGGGTATAACAAGAAAGAAAAAGAAGTAGAGAAGACTTTTCGCTTCGCCCCTTTGCTAGTGAATCTTCTCTTTGAAAGCTTCCACGTGACATCCTCAACTTAGTCTTCTGCTTTCACTGTCTTCTCGAAAGCTAAAGATAGTTCACCTAGGGGAAGAATTCGACTAAGCTTAGGTTGACCTTGTCATTCCTTACCTTTTAATCCGCCTGCTTGGGAATTATATTAAATAAGGAGGACTAGCTGTGAGCTTTGAGGAAAGCCTGTAAGTTCTCTTTCGACTTCCCCTTTTCTTGCTGAAGACTTTGCGTACTAAGATGCAAGCTCGATTGGAATTAGGCTTTCACCCTCTAGGTTACCTTAACTGAACCCAATCCCATCCTTCTCGTTCGATCCGTGCTTTTAACGAATTACCACTTAGGTTTCGATTCAAAATAAGTGGTTGAGATCCTCTAGCCTTCTACCCCTTACTCTGGAGCAGGAGCAGCGGATTCGCCTACTTCAAAGTCTAAAGTCAATAATCCGGATTTACTATCTTTCCTTCAAGCAAGGCTGACTTCATTAGCTATAGGTAGACTGAACACAAATCCAATCGTACAAGCAAGTAGATCAACATCAACGTTGAATAGTTGAATTCCATCTAGGGTTTACTGCAAACTTATTATATCTACCGGGGCAACAACCTCTTCCTTTCTGTATTGCTTGTCTTTCTTCTCCTAGTTACTATCAATCAAGATCTAAGTAGTTGTTCAGTAAACTATTAAACTTCTCGCATGCAGTACCCGAGTCTTGCCCGGAATATGGAGGAGGTATGTGTCCTCTCGGTCGCCTTGACCAACAATCACAGATCAGCCCGACTAACGGTCGCTTTGATCCATTACAGATCAGCTCGAAAGTACCGCTTTCTATTATGATAGGGGTGGATGGTAGGGCTAGAACAGGCATAATCGCTTGAACGGCTAGAAGTGGGCCGACTATCTTCCATAAAAAAAATCTATAAATTCAATATATATATGGATATTCGGCGTTTAATGGGATAGTATAGTTCTAGACTCAAGCTAGCAAAAAACAAGACTGAGGTCGATAGGGGCATTACTGGTAATTTTATTGCTAAGGTGCTTTCTGAAGTATTAACCATTGGCTAGCGCTCATCTCCAGCTCTGTTTCCAGCCTTTCATTTCATATATCATTCCCGTATGCCATACCTCTTATTTAATCTTGCTATACGTCCAAGCCTTCTCCCGGAAGCAGAACTGAGACTGAATGTAACTGAAGGAAAGGGGATATAGGTACGATAGGAGGGCACGGGCAGGTAAGCGAAGGCTCTCTCTCTCGCTCTGTGGTCTTGTGTAAAGCCTTTCCGCCCATTATTATTATTATTGATCTTCATTCTAAGTGAGCAAGTCGAAAGCAGTTGAGGTGATAGCAATAGTAAGCAGGGAAACAGAAGCAAGAAGTCTTCAAAAAACTTTTGTGTAATAAAGCTTCTCGGTCGCATTTCATTGGTCTCTAAGGCGCTTAATCGTTCATCGATCTTTTCTTCTTTCTTCAACCGGTCATATCTGATCTGTAGCTGGTAGCGACATGAGGAAAAAGTCCGGAATGGTCTATTTTTTTTCTAAAGCGCGAGTTTAAGGGGTCGGATAGGTCAAGTACGGCCTCTAAAAACATGCGATAATCGGCTTTTTTAGTGGCATCTGTCTGAGGGCATCTGGAATTGTCTGTTTCGGTATTAACTATTGTAAACGGTCGCAAACGCTCATCTGTCCACGAATACGGTTCCCTTCTTTTATTCAATTAGGGCGAATACCTTGTAACCGAATTTTGATCTTGAAAGATATGCTACTCCCCGGTCGAGCTGTCTTGTAACGGTCTCTAGGGTCTTCGGTCAAATTGGTCTTCTTTCCTGTAGTAGTTCATCTGATGAGTTCATCGCGCAATTTTAGTTTAAGCATCGGGCTTCTGAAAGCTATCTTCTGTAGGGATCTCCGATCGCCTTGTGTAACTATCGATCAATGGCTTTCGCGCTAGGAGATCATCAGCTTATGGCAGGAAGGATGGATGAGCTCCCTATTGATATAATAAAAGGGGATGGAGGTGAAGTCTGAGCCTCGGATGAGGGGGGAATATATACACTGGGAAAGGAATCATGGGAATCCGCCCGGAATGAAAGAAAGAAATAGAAAGATAAATGGATGGGGAATCCCCCTATGTGCTGAGAATAAGAGGAGCCAACAAACTGAAAGATACCGGCATGGGAGCCCCAAGCCTATGTAATAGTAGAAACCCTTATAAGATAGTTTAGCATCACCCTACCGATGAGTCTGGAGGAAAGACTGGTGAATCAGGCAACCCCTCTACCTTGAATTCAGAACTTGCATAATAAATTGCATCGACATCTTTGCCCGTGATCGAATGCCCCTTTCCCACGCCACCAATCGACGAATGCTTAGGAAGGAGTGAATCAACTGATGCAACCAACCACAATACAAGACACCACCCGAGCAACTACCCCCGAAAAGGCGGAATAATGCCAGGAATTTTCCAAGCAACTCCAAGTGAATAACCCAACCACGACTATCTAACCAACTACCGATGAACTAATCAACAACCGAACGAGACTGAATCCAAGCGAGTGAATGAACGAGTCAGGGTTTTGTAAAGAGCAAAGGACTATCAAAAAAACTACCCGGAATAGGAGTCTTGGCTTATGAGTTTGAGCTGGAAGACGAGTCGAAGAAGTCAAAAGAGCAGGAAGAGGCATAATAGCCATCAACCGGAAGCAGTGCAAAAATAGGAGGAGAGCTTATCTCAGCAAGTGATTGGAATCCGACTTCCTTGTGACCCGCTGACTTGCTTATGTTGTACCTCTTCCTTTGCCGCCTGTACTTGAGCATTAACTAATCTATCACTTCCCTCCTATCTCTTAAAGCTTTCCCACTTGCCAGTTCCCCGGACGACCCGGAAAGAGATTGACTTTGCAAACTTTCACTGAACTAACCTGTCTTTTCTCTCTGATCGAACGCTTTCACTGGAACTGTTCTTTCTATTTTCACCAGTACCGGAACCAGAGCCAGTACAACTCAATCAAAGTGGGAGCCGGTTCAAGTCAGTATTGCCGGGCGAGTCAGGTGCTAGCGGAAGTCGTAACGAAAACCGTTCGGAAAAGGTTTGAAGTCATATACTTTTTAAAACCTTAAAGCCGGAAGTAGAGCTAGTTGTTTCAAGCAAGTCCAGCCTTTCAATCGGTCGGACGAAATTCTCATTCACCAGTATCGGATATAGTTAGGCAAGCTTTCTTTACTTAATTTAGCATAGCTAGTCTTCCTATCACGCTCTGCTGCAG
This sequence comes from Dovyalis caffra, assembly GCA_963924115.1. NCBI lineage: Eukaryota > Viridiplantae > Streptophyta > Magnoliopsida > Malpighiales > Salicaceae > Dovyalis > Dovyalis caffra. The sequence goes on along the minus strand of CAWUPB010000809.1, from coordinate 3,923 downwards.
TCCTAACAACTCCATATCATTCATTATTAAAGCGAAAGCGAAGGGAGAAAGATTTGAAACCCTCTACTGATCCTAGAGTCTAGTTCCGAGTTAGAAGGGCTGCTAATAAAGCCGATAGGTAGGTCGGTGGTTGAGCGACTTGAAGCTTCTTCTGCTGAAACTGCTAATGTGGCTGACCTAGATGTGGCATCTCTTGCCGCCCATTAACCTAATGAATCTGTTTGGGACGCTTAGGCCTCTCCTTCTCCTGAAATGAAATCGGCCGGAACATAAAGATCTTCAAATTGCATATCTAAGGTAGTTTAGACCTCCGACATGATAGACTCTTCCCCCGTGAAGAAAGGGAGTGCTTGATCTGGGAGATCCTCCATACCATAAAGGGAGCCTTAGAAGACGAACTTGAACTAAAGCCATTTGCTATGGAGTCTCGGTCTTTTGCTCTTATTGTGATTTTGAACCTGAGCAAGCTTCTTCATGAGTTGAGATCCTTCTATCTTAGGATGCCTTAGACCTGGGGCAAATCCCTAATTAAGTCGATATGAAAGCCTCTCATCTTCTCTTAAAGAGGGACTGAAGCCATCAGTTAATTCCCTTTTTGGATACCCCTGTAGCTATGTAAGAAAGAGAGAGAGTTAACAAGCAATGAATGGATAAGTGGAATCACCCCTCTCACTCTAGAATTTCAACGAGCGTAAGCTCGTGCCAAAGGGGTAGGTAGAGAGTGCTAGATGGTCTTACTAGTTGTTCCAATGCCCCACTCATAATCATAACAGGCATGTGCGATCGCTCTCTTCTTTTCTTTAAGGAGATCCGTCTATAGGACCCCATGCTCTATTCTAGCTTCTAGTGGACAAACTGCTACTCAACCTGGATTGCTGACTGGATCCTGTCTCTACAAGAGAAGATATAATTCTCTCTTTGGCCGAATGGGTCGGGATTCCCATCTTAGAATAAAGATGTCGAGAGAGCAAACCGAAGGTCTCACAGTAGTCGGGCTTAGCTGATCAGGAGCGCGGGGGTAGACCATCTAAAAGGAGATGCAATTGACTTTAGTGAAGACCTCTCTTTTGAATTCATGAGAATCCTAATTCTAACTGTGGTGCCCTCTGGCAGTAGATTCCATCTCTCCTCTTCTTGATCTGGCATGAAAACTTGGTAATCCTACGTTTGAGAAGAGCACACTTGGAGGATAGACTATAGATGCTTCTTGGTATTAGTAATAGGTATAGCCAGTACGATAGGCTATAGGTGATCGAAGTCTTGGGGCTTTGATTGACTAAAAGTAAAATCCCGAATTGAATCACTTGACTTGATCTCGCGCAATCAATTTCTCTCATTTCCGTATCAATTGTATCAATGCATCCTTTATGGGCTAGGTTAAGTTCAGTGCTCTCTTTTTGAAGCACGAAGTTGACTACCTGCTCTCGACTTACTTGGAAATCAGGTTGGTAATAGACCCATCGAAGTAGAGCAGCAAGAGAGATAGGCAAAGGGGAGGGGAAGTCTTTGAATATGTTGGCTTGAGGATCGCATCTATGTTCCCCGGATCTGATCTTCTAACTTCAAAGATTCCTTACTAGCTTGAATAAAGATAAGATAAAGGGAACTAAGCATCGGTCACTTGGGACCTTCCTTGCCAACACGTCTTTTCATGAAAAGCGGAAAAAGAAAGGAGTTCCACAAAGAAGTACGCTAGCTACTAAGACTTAAGCAAGGATGACGCAGGCTTCACTAGACTTTCTATTCTAATTCGTACAAAGGTGAAGAATTCTTATAACAAAGGAAGTCTCAGTTACGCCGCTACAGCTAAGAATATTTATATAATTAGTCTCGGGATTGTAGCGAAGAGAGTGAAAGGGATGGCAGCGCTTAATCTGTCACGTGGTTAAGCCACCCTAATTGCTCTGGTAATCCTCGAGTTTGAGAGACGAGGAAGGGAAGATAATGACATTGAGAAAAGAACCTTTCCTTTATTTCGTTACTAAAACAGACGATTTATCCCCTATAAACAGGAATCGATGGAGGACTGAAAGGTGGATACTCGTCCAATCAAGAAAGCGGAGGCAGGGAAGAAGATCGAGCTTATGTTCCTTACGGTGTCTGCCCAGTTCCATAGCGCTTTTTCGTAGAAGGGGAAATTTCCGTCCTACCACAAGTTTTCCATTTCGTCTCTTAGCTCTCCATGCTAAAAAATGCATTCAAAGTTAGCTTAGTAGAAAGTAGCTTCTTTCAAGTTCAAGGAGTCCCGCGCCTTTCTTATGAAATTATCTTCTAGTCATCCTTACCGTAAGCGAAATTCTTTTTCTTTTTTCTTTCAGTGATTGAAGTTGTAGTTCCTGCCGTTCTTGGTTGTTCAGTCTCTCTTTCTTCTTTAGCTTGACTAGTTCTTTCCGGGTCTATGCCCATTTCCTATATTATTAAATTAAGGAAGGGGCAAGCATAGGACCCAAGATTAGTCAAAGAAGACTGACTTTCTAGATAGATCTCTCTCTTCTGTCCGTCTGCCTGTATAGCGCGTAGTACGCTTTCTTCATTCTTTCTTGTGATGGCACCGAAATTGTGGTAGAGCTAAAAAGAGGGCTGTGTGTAAGGCGATAGAGTCAAACTCGGCCTACTACGGAAAATGTCCCGCAGTCTGGAAAACTTTATCTTTGGATAGGATTCATTCTAAACGGGTTGGTACTCTCTGGTCAAGGCAACCAGAGCAAAAGAAAGAAAAAACAGCCGCTTCCTTCCGACCGATCGATGGTCATGAACCAACTATTAAAATAAGAAAATTGGAACCTGAGTTCTCTCAGTCCAGAGAATGTCAGTTCGATGGTGATGTATGGAAGGCTCGGGCATGGACTAAGGGACTAGCCGGCGAGGTCCTTTTTTGAAGTCAGATTGACCAGGGAGGAGATTAAGGCTTTTGCTGATGGTTTTGAATAAGAATGAGACCTCTCATTTGATGTCCGGTGATAGGTCTTTCTAGTACTTTTTTGACCGCAACCAATTGGACTAACCCGGAGAATAATCCCTCTTGAGGGGGGACCTTCCATCTCGGAGGATTCTAGCTTACTTTTTTAGGGCCTGAGCACAAGCCAGTCCATCGAGACAGCCAAAGCTTGATCAGAGTAAAAAGCTCGGGTCCACCCGATCATGAGAATGTAAAGCCACTTCACTCTATTTATGACTGGGGAGACGGGAGGACAAGGACCGAGCCTCTCATTGGAATCCGAGGGGATGAAAAGCTAGGTCTTATTCAACTCATACACACTGAAGGGTTCCACCTTTTTTCCACAGACGACCGGGGAGGAATTCCTTATTTGAAACAGAATCTCTTCCTTCTAGAAAAGTTTCAGTTCGCGACTATGCTTTCAAGAAAAAATAACATACTTTGATCTAGACCTATCCCGAAAACGCAATTGTAATTGTAGCAGCGCCGGCACCCCTTGATCTTTATTTTTCACCAATTAGTGACCCTCAAATAATACAGTAAAATGCCCTCTTTCCTGGTCTCAATTGCCCTTGTTAGCCTTCTCCCGAAAATGCTTTTTCATCGCTCTGAGCTCATCAAGTGCTAGTGGCCTAGTCTGCCTGCTTAGCTTATCTCTTCTATTTTTCATTTGTAAGGCCCTTACCGCCCCTTGGAGTGAGTTAGATAGCCCATTCCTGCTTGCTTATGCTTAACTTAGTAGCCCTTGACGAATTCCTTTTTAAGGATCTTCCGGCCCCTCGCATTTTTAGGTGAAAGCTTTTATTGTTCTAAATTTCCCTTGTTTTCTTTCATCCTACCCTTGCTATCTTTCTCGATTTAGGACTTTACTGTGAAAAGAGATCCAGTTCCTGCCATATCTTTTGAAATTGCTCCTCGGTCCGGGGGCTAGATTCCAGGTATGCCACAAGGCTATCCGAGTTCACAGGTGTCCTTGCTTGTACTG